>CM017556.1:32843217-32880717 GCA_007844125.1 Sinonovacula constricta | reverse complement strand
CGGGTCCAAACGCCGGCCGGATCTAACCAAAAACTTTAAAGTTGGTTGTAGTAGCTTCCCTCCTAACGCTCGGGGCTAAGGGGACACTATTTCGTCTGACTCGTCGGTGTCAGTATAATGGATCAGCCAGATTTAGTCCGTGGGCACCTAATAAGTGCCCCTGTGCTATAATGATAGAAATGTCGCTGCACAGTATCGGCACAAATGCCGGCAAATCCCAAATATAACGTTTACAGCTCACTTGAAGGTATATACTCGCGCTAAGCTGTATACGATGTAAATTAGCTATATGCAGCTTTACACTGCATCAGTATAGAAAATAATTAAAATGTGTTACTGTATTCTTTCACAGTACATAACACCTGTGAAGTAATTGTGGCTACATCTAACTCACTACCTATAGCCTATAGCACAGACAAACGCCAGAGCTATCTGGGTAGAATCAAAGATGATCTCAGGGCAGTTTATAAATCTCGATATACATGTACTATGATACATGACAGTATGTACATGCTATGTATGTGTATCACAATCCCCATCTCTGTAGAGAGATAGGTGAACTCTGTATACTCTGTTCTATGTGTAATATAACATAAAAATAACATACGATCTGACGCTACTGACTCGCAAATATTAAAGTTCCAGATTGACTAATGAATTGAGATAGAAAGTAACACGTTAGAGAATATTGTTGTGATGTATTTTAGGGTCATATGACCATGCATTTCAAGTTATGTAACCCCCAACTGAAGCCTGGTTTATTGTGAAATTTTCTGTGGCAGAGATAAATGACGAAAGCTTACTTTATTTAACGATGTTTAAACACTATTTAAACAATCTTGGATGAGAAATTGTCTTATGTCAAGATATCAAACGTAAAACTACGAGCATGCTAAGAAAAAGGCGATAGAATGTTCCGTAAGATAGAGTGTAATGTAACATACATGTAACATGTGAATGGTATTGAAGATTAAGTGTAAGACCATTAAAGCATCGTTTTACAAACTGATAATTTAATATATAGTGAAAGCGCCTCAAGGACAAAAGTATACACTGCTTCGCAAAATAGGCATATTTTGAGAACATAAAACAGATAATTTATTTCTGACACATACACATACAGTATATAGTCAATTTACCAATAAAAAACAACAACAAATAATTGCACGTGATTATGGCCGGAAAAGTATCAAGGAAAAACACGCCGCAAAAACAGGCAAAATAAGCTTACATTCTCGCCTTCTTACTTGTACACAGTCACACAAACAGCATTAACTCACGCGAGCACATAAGGCACCCAAATATTGAAAGTTATGTCGAATATCATTATCGTATCAAAATATTACACAAGGTTAGAATTGAGAATGCTGGGCATTGTATAATTTGTCGCTACCAATATATATAGGTGGTGTCCGACAGTTTGCAACTATCAAATACAATTAATATAACCTTGCTCCTGTTTCAGAGAGTTTGGCCATAACTTCTGCAGACATCCGTTCTTGAGTCTAAATAAAGACACCTTTGAACACTGCCTTAATAGAAGCTAATAAATTCACATATAATAATGGTAATTGGAACAACTCGGATAATTCACGAATCATCTCTCGGATGTATGTAGGTAGTCGGATCACCTCGGCCATTTATCTAAATGGATAAGAATAATTGACAAAGTCCTATGAGCATTGCAACATATACCAAACTCCGAAAAGGCACAGAACAAAGGTATTTCACATTCAAGCCAAGCGAAAAGCAAGAACAAACCCGTGATGAGTCATTTAACGAAAAGAGCAACCCCGACAGTTACCGCCTTGGAACGGTCAGTCGGCAATATGGACCGACTGCGGTGCTTAAACCGGTTTTACAGAGCTCTAACCTCGCATTTCCTGACGAGTTTCTCAAATGCAAGCAACGAAAAGAAAAACGATCTATTTGAAAACAAAATGTCCATGCGCTGATATTTTCTATACGTTTTGACGAAAGTAGTGACGTCATCGAAAAATAATGTCCACATAGTGTTCAGAAAAGAAATATGGTATTATTTTGATTTGAAAAACAACACAAAAATGGTTGACAACAAATAAAATTAACTTTCTGAATCATGAACAAACATGACCAGAGACGAGACGAGTCATATAGGAGAGAATTGTTAAATTTCCACAATCCTTTACCATGCTGAACTTTAACAAAACACAGGCATAAAGTATACAATAGAATGGTCTGATCTGTAACTTGAAAAAATGTCACATTCTCTTGTATCAATTATTAAATCACTTGTATTTAAAAAGAAATCTAATCTCCCCTGTTGAATAGGGTTTGTGCGTCGCCAAGTATTGCTTTTTTGTTACCATGATATGACCTGTAAACATCTTGTAAATTGTGAGACTGAATGTGTTTTTGCAATTTTAAACGGGTTTTCATATTGTTATTGATTTGTAATTACAATAAGCCAGGTCTGTATCTAACACCAAATTAAAATCTCCACATATAATATATGTCTCACATCCTAAATCGTTTAACATATTAAATACATTAGTGTAAAAATTCGGTGAGTCTTTATTTGGCCCATACAAAGTTAGAAGAGAAAATGTTTTGTTTTTATATAATACAATTACAGCTAAAATATTTCCCTCTTGGTCCCTGGTCACTGATTTAACAACAGCTGCCAAATTTTAGAATACACCCCCCCCCCCCCCCCCTAATATTTGACGTTTCATGACTAAAGTAACAATCTCCTTCCCAAACTGAGTAAATATCTTTTTCTAAACTGTTTGTAAAATGGGTATCCTGTAAGCATAGTATATCGGGCTTTTGTTCTTTGAGATAGGTTAAAACATCTATTCTTTTTCATAATTATTTAGCCCTTGGCAATTGTAAGATACTATTTTTAGATCAACCATTTGTAGTTGTGTGCCCTACATTGCCTTTAGTAAATATTAAAAATGTTGTGTAACTTCATATTTTAACAATTAACATAGCAAAATATGACATATAGCAAACAAAGAAAAACTGATCAATATCAGTTAAAGAAAAAAAACGCCAGTGAAAACAAATAAAAAGAAAACACGTTTTTTTTTTCAATTTACATTTTCCCTGGATATTTAAGCCATAAATGCGGTATCAAATCAATTATAACGACGAACATGGCGTAACGCATTAACACGAAAAGTCAATATAAACTAGACATGTTAAAAATAAATCATTTTTTTTTAGTTTCATATAAACAGTACCCATTAATTTCAGCGTTTCAATGCAACTGCTATTAACATCTGGAAAATATTCAATTTAAATTAATTTTTATTTGTATCATCGCATTGTCAGTAACAGCCATTATACATTATACATATATGGTCCTTTTTCTATTTCCTTCAGTACCGTTTTTTACAATATTTTAATGTGATTGACATTTTTATTAAATGAATATTCTATGCAGACTAAAAGTCAAGTGTTTATTTATTCTATTCTATTAAGAATGTTACCATTTTATAAATATAGCAATGCAAAATAAATTATCTTTCTGTTTGATTATTGAAATCAACATCAATAAACCATACTCAAGATTTCAACAATGTATAGCATGTTTTAAAAAATTATACCAAATCAATATAAATAGATAAGTACTCAAAACCTCGTCATTTACTTGTCGACATATAGTATTTAAATCGACTGAAGATGTTACATGTTTGTCAGATCATTGATGCAAGTTTTCTATATAAAGGAAGGCAACTCCCATATGCCAAACCCAGATCCGTTACCACAGTTGTCTCTTTTTTATACACTGTCCCTTTTTAACACAACTATATAACTTTGCAATTAATTATTTTTTTACATTTTCAAGTACTTGTTAATATTGGTTGCAATTTTGTATATCTGTACATTTTTTCTAGTATGTAATTATTTGTCAAAAGTATGAGCTATATTTAGCAGCCAATACCTTACTAGCAACACACCTTTATAAGATCTAACACTACAAATGTACATAACATGCTCCTTTATATAACATATCCATCCTGTACTGGGCACATTTTATAGTGTGTCAAAGAGATAATGAACAGTGTAAAGCACGTACATAATAATATAGAATCAGACAATCTATTTAGTAAGTGACAAACATGTACATATAAACGCATATAAGTGTGTATATTTATCTAATACGTGACAACTGGAAATTTTATTCATTTATCAAGTCTCAAAATATCGTCTTTGCTAATTTTAATTATTAAGGGGGTCAGCTTATATATATATTTAACAATTTAATTTATAATATGTTTATCCGCTCTGAATTTTAGATTGTAAGCATTTTGGATGTTTACACCTTTTAGGTGAATACTTAGTCTAATTTAATATCACTTTTTGTAGTTACCACATACAATAAATGTCTGCAGGTCTTTCATTTACCTTACACCATTTTCAAATACAAACACGTTTAATGCTGTTTTATGTAATGATTAGGATAGTGATAAAGACAGGTGATTTTGATAATGTGGATTAGGTCAGGGAAGCGAAAAGGTGAAGAAGGGATGAGAAGGAAAAGGTGGGAGGACAAAAATAATCTACAATATGCTTTGATTTTTAACATCTGGCACCTTCGCGAACATCAGCTGTAATAACGTTTCCAAGACCATCAGTGACTGGGTTTAGTTCACAGTTCGAGTTTCAGTACTAGCTTACAAAGTGTGTGTTGCCGTTATCGTCCTGACGTATGCCATTTTGCCGTTTATTATTCGCATTGGCAGAATTATCTACTATTTGACAACCTTTTAAAAAACTACACTTTATAAAACACGTAATTCTATACTATCAGACATGTATTCCATACCATTATGATGATGATGATGATGATGATGATGATGATGATAATGATGAAATAATAATAATAACAATAATAATAGCTTTAATTATTGTATGTTATCAAACATGTTATTCCAAAGAATTAGCCTGTTATTCCATGGTTTAAAACATCATATCACATGCCATTTGAATTTTAAGCGTTTTGATTGGTTGAGCGAGGTCATGTGTGATTCAATCTCAAGTGATATGTTCTCAAGACTTTTTTCAAGTGAGCACAGAGAGCATAACACTGACGATCGTATTCTTTTTACGCGAAATGTTGCTACAATAACATTGCGTCTGATAAAAGAAATCGACAGTTTGTCGGTGTGTCTGATGATTTGGTAACATTAAAAAACACACCAAATAACATCGAAAAGAACAAAAAGTGTAACCTCGGCAACAGTGAATGATTTTGGTAATTATCTGCCGAGGAAAAATGTGAGAACAGACTTTAAACGCTGTTGAATTGGATCGACAAATCTTGGAAAGTTATATAAAGCTCGGATGGCTCGTTGTACAAAAACAAAAATGGCAGCCTTAATTCACAGGATATGTGATATAACAAGTAAAGACTTGTGTATATAGTTTTGCGGACCTGGCCAATGTGATATTGACCTCGGAATGCCTCCTCGATCAATATAACAGTATTCCCTGCTTGCTTAAACTGTATATTGACATCAAAACAAGTCTTTATTTGTATATTATTCCATACCATCAGACACATTATATCATTTCATCGATTTCATCGAACATGTTATGATGATGATGATGATGATGATGATGATGATGATGATGATGATGATGATGATGATAATAATAATAATAATAATAATAATAATAATAATAATAATAATAAACAAATCAATAAATAGCTTTAATTATAGTATGGTATAAAAACATGTTATGTCCTTACTATCAGACACGTTATCAGAATATCGACTCGCTTTGTATGTGATACAAGTCAAACACAGGGCAATCACTGTACATGTGTAACTGATGACTCGTAACAACAATTCATCAGACAGCACCCCCATTGAAAGTGTATAAGATTGCAAGTAAACCATGATATTGCTTTAAGCTATAGCTGTCATTAGATGAACAGTGGTAATGCAGCAAAATGTGCATTCGGTAGTTTATGTTTTAAACTCCAAAGACCAAAATTGGTCAAAGGAGCGTTACAACTTACACTTGTCTCTGTTGTGTGTGTTGTTTTTTGTTATGATAGTGAAAACGGTTATTGAGAAACAAATGGGAGAGGCTTTTAACACCTGTTTGACATTATCAGTATAATCATAAAAGTAATCATTGATATTTTAAGGCTACATTTGTAAGCGTTTAACAGCCCAGCAAAAAGACAGATGTATAGCGGGCCGATTATCAGTTGGTCCAATATACAGCCGTTAATTGTAATTGTATATCCACCAACATTAAGTCAATTGTTTAATATATCTTAGTTTGAATATAAGCATATAGTTTGTCGACCATTAATCCAACCGTGAAAATTAAAAAAAAACTTTTGCCAAATAAAAGTCAAATTATTTCTATATATCGGTCCAATATCGGGTAAATATCTACACTTGCCCCTGAAACAACACTTCCAATTTAATTATCCACCATAAAATACTCTTTTCGGTGGAACTTTTTTTCAAATTCACAATGAAAGAAAAATAATCTACATTCAGATGATTAAAGACAAACTTATTGTTGTGCGTGACAGCGTGCCAGAAGAGAGATAGCAGAAGGATGCCAGAGGATCTTACACCTAGCAGATATGTTGTGGAAAACAATGTCAATGTCATCAGGTGAACAAAAGGTAAGGTCAAGCTAAGTGTCTCATAGTCAAATTTGGCTTATTTTTCTTTTTCTGTCTTTGATATCAGTTTCTGTACACATGATTACATCTTAAGAAAGATAAATAATGAAATGTTAAACAAAGTTTTTGATCTCTTTTTTTATTTCTTTCTGTCTGTATTTTCCTTTAGATTATATGTTGTTTGCTAAAAGTTTAATGAAAATTACACAAATTACCTTATCCAGAAGCAGAAGCTGTTGTGGGAAGACCAGATGTTGCAGATGTTTATTTTCTTACAGGTAGTGATGTGATGGATAAATCCGTGCAATGTGTGTAAACTAAACTCTCATTATTCTAAAAGCGTATATACAGAAACGAATGTAATGAAAGTGTAAACACAGAAACAGTATTTCTCCAATCTTGCATCTAGGTCTAACCTTTCATATAGTCAAATGTTTTAATTTGTTTTAATTTGTTTTAATTTGGCAAAATACCTGCCATGCTTTGCTAAATGTAATATATTTGTATGTTTCTGTGTACTTTCTAATTATGTGTCTACAATTATGTGTCTACAATTATGTGTCTTTGATTTATTGCGATATCCCAACTGTTGTTATGCTAGTGTGTGGCAACTGCCCTTTAAGTATGGTAGTTTAGGTTTAAGTTTGTTAAGTTCATTCAATTGTAAACTTGCATTCTTTTGTTTATTTTACTTTAATTTCAACTACATTTCAACTTGTTGTTTACTGATGAATTAATTTGGATACATACCTGCATACAGTGAAGTTTAATGTTCCAATCTTCCACTATGTCGCTGGAGCTCATCATGCATCTTATAATTTTTATAATTTAAACTTAAAATGTAATTTTTTTTACACACACACACACACACACATACACACACAGCTAGCTGTGTGAATGCATGTGCTGCTACAGGCCTGCTAGCTTTGTGAAGGCCTGTGCTGCTACAGGCCAACTAGCTATGTGTAGGCCTGTGATAAAGACAGTAGCACACCGACTATTTAAAAAAGCCTCACTAAAATAACAAAGCTGATGACAACCAAATACGATGTCTTTAAGAGTAGAATACAGAGGCCAGCTGGCTGTGTGTAGGCCTGTGCTGCTACAGGCCCGCCAGCTATGTGAAGGCCTGTGCTGCTACAGGCCAGCTAGCTATGTGTAGGCCTGTGCTGCTACAGGCCAGCTGGCTGTGTGTAGGCCTGTGCTGCTACAGGCCAGCTGGCTGTGTGTAGGCCTGTGCTGCTACAGGCCCGCTAGCTATGTGAAGGCCTGTGCTGCTACAGGTCAGCTAGCTATGTGTAGGCCTGTGCTGCTGCAGGCCAGCTGGCTGTGTGTAGGCCTGTGCTGCTACAGGCCAGCTAGCTATGTGAAGGCCTGTGCTGCTACAGGTCAGCTAGCTATGTGTAGGCCTGTGCTGCTGCAGGCCAGCTGGCTGTGTGTAGGCCTGTGCTGCTACAGGCCAGCTAGTTATGTGAAGGCCTGTGCTGCTACAGGCCCGCTAGCTATGTGAAGGCCTGTGCTGCTACAGGTCAGCTAGCTATGTGTAGGCCTGTGCTGCTGCAGGCCAGCTGGCTGTGTGTAGGCCTGTGCTGCTACAGGCCAGCTGGCTGTGTGTAGGCCTGTGCTGCTACAGGCCCGCTAGCTATGTGAAGGCCTGTGCTGCTACATGCCAGCTAGCTATGTGAATGCCTGTGCTGCTACAGGCCAGCTGGCTGTGTGTAGGCCTGTGCTGCTACAGGCCAGCTAGTTATGTGTAGGCCTGTGCTGCTACAGGCCAGCTAGGTATGTGTATGCCTGTGCTGCTACAGGCCCTCTAGCTATGTGAAGGCCTGTGCTTCTACAGGCCAGCTAGCTATGTGAAGGCCTGTGCTGCTACAGGCCCGCTAGCTATGTGGAGGCCTGTACTGCTACATGCCAGCTAGCTATGTGTATGCCTGTGCTGCTACAGGCCAGCTAGGTATGTGTATGCCTGTGCTGCTACAGGCCCTCTAGCTATGTGAAGGCCTGTGCTGCTACAGGCCAGCTAGCTATGTTCAGGCCTGCGCTGCTACAGGCCCGCTAGCTATGTGAAGGCATGTGCTGCTACAGGTCAGCTAGCTATGTGTATGCCTGTGCTGCTACATGCCAGCTAGCTGTGTGTAGGCCTGTGCTGCTACAGGCCCGCTAGCTGTGTGTAGGCCTGTGCTGCTACAGGCCAGCTAGCTATGTGTAGGCCTGTGCTGCTACAGGCCAGCTAGCTGTGTCTAGGCCTGTGCTGCTACAGGCCAGCCAGCTATGTGTAGGCCTGTGCTGCTACAGACCAGCTAGCTAAATGTATGCCTGTGCTGCTATAGGCCAGCTAGCTATGTGTAGGTCTGTGCTGCTACAGGCCAGCTAGCTGCGTGTAGGCCTGTGCTGCTACAGGCCAGCTAGCTCTGTGTAGGCCTGTGCTGCTACAGGCCAGCTAGCTATGTGTATGCCTGTGCTGCTACAGGCCAGCTAGCTGTGTGTATGCCTGTGCTGCTACAGGCCAGCTAGCTGTGTGTTGGCTTGTGCTGCTACAGGCCCGCCAGCTATGTGAAGGCCTGTGCTGCTACAGGCCAGCTAGCTATGTGAAGGCCTGTGCTGCTACAGGCCAGCTAGCTATGTGTAGGCCTGTGCTGCTACAGGCCAGCTAGCTATGTGAAGGCCTGTGCTGCTACAGGCCAGCTAGTTATGTGAAGGCCTGTGCTGCTACAGGCCAGCTAGCTATGTGTAGGCCTGTGCTGCTACAGGCCAACTAGCTGTGTGTAGGCCTGTGCTGCTACAGGCCAACTAGCTGTGTGTAGGCCTGTGCTGCTACAAGCCTGCTAGCTGTGTGAATGCATGTGCTGCTACAGGCCTGCTAGCTTTGTGAAGGCCTGTGCTGCTACAGGCCAGCTAGCTGTGTGTAGGCCTGTGCTGCTACTGGCCTGCTAGCTGTGTGAATGCATGTGCTGCTACAGGCCTGCTAGCTTTGTGAAGGCCTGTGCTGCTACATGCCAACTAGTTATGTGTAGGCCTCTGATAAAGACAGTAGCACACCGACTATTTAAATAAGCCTCACTAAAATAACAAAGCTGATGACAACCAAATACGATGTCTTTAAGAGTAGAATACAGAACTTTCCCAAGAGGGGCGTTCATAGTAACGGTGTGTGGTTACCTGGCTCCAGATATGCATACATTAGCTATAAACATCAACTGAATGGAAAAGAAGAACAAATGCAACACATCGGTAACTCCCGTAAGCATTCGAGTCTTTAAAAAAGAAGATTGACGGTCCATTAACAACTTTTATTATCAATCGGAACTCCTCGGGTAATTCCGTCCTCGGGACAATCATCCCTCGGATGTATCTCGTGTAATAATACCTAATGAAATCACAATCGTTTTGTTCGCCGGAAGTCGGAAGAACTCTGCCATCGTTTGACAGCTGTGCGTCTGCTGCGCTGGGTAAATTAAAATCGGATGATTTAAATTTGAAGCCGCCTGAAATTGACGTTTTACTGGCATCGTACTGTAATGAAAAGTCACCCGAGCTGCCATTTTTGTTTGACGTCTGTCTCGAAAGAAGTCCTATAAGGATTGGTACGTGTATTTCCTTTGATGGACATTGGACTTTGGTTCTTCAATTCCATCTTCACATCAACAGGATGCTACATCCATTTATTCGTCTCTGGTCATTTATAGTCAACCATTTTTGTGTAGTTTTTCAAATCGAAATAATACAAAATTCTTTTCTAAACACTATGTGGACATTATTTTTCAATGACGTCAGAACTTTCGTCATAACTTATAGAAAATATCAGCGCTTGGACATTTTGTATTCAAATAGATCGTTTTTCTTTTCATTGCTTGCATTTGAGAAACTCGTCAGGAAGTGCGAAGTTAGAACTCTGTAAAACCGGTTTAAGCACCCTAGTCGGTCCATATTGCCGAATGGCCGTTCCAATGCGGTAACTGTCGGGGTTGCTCTTTTCGTTAAATGACTCATCACGGGTTTGTTCTTGCTTTTCGCTTGGCTTGAATGTGAAATACCTTTGTTCTGTGCCTTTTCGGAGTTTGGTATATGTTGCAATGCTCATAGGACTTTGTCAATTATTCTTATCCATTTAGATAAATGGCCGAGGTGATCCGACTACCTACATACATCCGAGAGATGATTCGTGAATTATCCGAGTTGTTCCAATTGCCATTATTATATGTGAATTTATTAGCTTCTAACAGCTTCCAATAAAAGCTTTAAATGATCTTCATTACTCTAAAAATGTACACATTTTCAAATGTAATCGAAACTATTATAAAAAAGATATAGAACAAAACAACCTTGCAACATTCTCTCTTTTTTGAAATTGAGTTTTATATTTGCGATGACAACGATTTGGATCTGACTCTTGTGAATTAACGCGTGTCTCTAAAGGCAAGGTCGCTTCCTCATTTACACTGTAGATGTTGACTCAACAACACCTTATTAAAAAGAAAGTTCATATTTTTTTTATTCCTCTATTGCCGTGGTATGCATAAATTAAACTCAACAACGAACACCTGCGGACAGGCTGAACTGAGATGATGTACATATAACTGTCATCACAACAGCAACGTTGTTGGCTTAATTACTCACACAATGACATGACTAGAGATATTTTTAATTAACAAGGGAATGAAAACCATAAAAGTTTTGTGACCGCGCGTACTTGGTATTCGGAGGTTCATTCACTTGACTGGTTTAATATCCATTGAAGTTAGTTGTTGTCTTTGTTGTCAACAATTTATTAGATGCGCTTTAGTTGAGGAGAATTTCTTTGTTTACGCCTTTCACGTGGTGCTTATTATAAGCTGTTTATATATTTATATCACGGATAAAATGTTGTTTAGTATGCAGATAAAGAATGCTTAATATGAAAGAGAATATCCGCCAGTATTCTAACTTTCAATACACCGATTTGTCACTTCAAATGTCAATTTGTAAATTGCAACACTGCGCATGCTTAATACCGCTATCTAATTACGTCCTAACTCTTATATATCACATGAAAATGTTCACATTTCAACATTACATTTGAACAATTTTACATTTCCCTCACATACAATTTACAAGTTGCAAATCCAGGGGCGAAAATCACGAATACATTTTACATTTCTAGAATCTAATTTACAAGTTACTAATCTACAGGCGCAAATCTCTAATGTAAAATGTACACTGCGTAATACCCGTTTAACATTAGGACGCAAAGGGGCGCTTCTAACACGGAAATGTCCATCTATAAATCTATAAATAGAATGTACCGTTTGAACTGGTTCGCGTTTGTGTGTAATTTTAAGTTGCGAGTTTCTTACTAACAGAATCTGACACATGTATCATTTGTTTGTGCTATACAATTTTAGGGATATAATTCTGTATTTAACTTGTGATCATGATACGTGTATATATATACACTCCTCCAAAAAAAAGTTAAGGACTATATATATAATATATATTTTTATTTTATCTCAGGTCTGACAGCCCCTAAACCCACCCCGCCCCGTACCATCCCCCCACACCGCCCCGTACCATCCCCCACCCCGCCCCGTACCATCCCCCCATCCCGCCCCGTACCATCCCCCCACACCGCCCGCACCATCCCCCCACCCCGCCCCGTACCATCCCCCCACACCGCCCCGTTTCATCCCCCCACCCCGCCCCGTACCATCCCCCCACACCGCCCACTTCAACCTCTATGGTCCCACCCTCTTTCATTTAAATGATTTAACCTAAGTGATCCGAGCTGGCAAAAAAAATCCGTCACCGGTACACGGTATTGAGTTCGAACCCAGGACCTACTCCGTAATCAGGTGCTCTACCACCTGGTCTACCTGGACAGAGAGTTTTTACCCTTTCTTATTTTTAACCAGGCATCAACTGAACTGAACCACCAGTACCTAGCATGTTCCTGCTTTACAGGGTTGTCTGTGTCTCAAGTAGATGTTCTTCTACATCACTACTGGCCTTCTTGATTTCCATAAAGTAACTATCAGTACAGAGTGCTGTCCAACCCTTCCTTGTTCTGAGCTGAAGTAGATAGCTAATAATGTAAACATTATTTGATTACAGCAAAACCTTGTTATTTTTCATCCATAGTTAAGAATCTATTCTTTCATCACTCACTTCTTTAATACCAACATCAATGCAGCGTTTATTCCCTTAGATACTCAACAAAATGCTGTGTTTATTAAACAGTACATCAAATAACACGGTATAATGTTACAGCAGTAATTACATTCTTTGTCCATCCGCCCAGTTCGGCTCTTATCTCATATAACATTTGTAGAAACATCGTGTTACAGTTTCTTGTCACGAAATTTGGACACAATTATTTTCTCGCCTGATAATCGGGGTATAGAATAAGTCATTTTATATTCATATTCTTTTTTTTTTAAACTTTTGGCTTGACGCTGTCGTCTCAAACTCCACGACAACTTGTTATGTGACTTAATGTTAGTGTATAAGGATCCTAATTAAGAACTAGCAATTCTGTGATAAACTATACGAGGAACATTTTGAGAAAATAGTATGTTTAAAACAGTTACCGCAACCCTTTTTGATGGTTTATTTAACAGGTTACCAAAGTCGCACGACTTCATATTAAAGTGAAATTGTAATTACAAAGCATTAAATTCATTTATACATCTTGGCTTAACCTGAAATGAATTATACAATTCATGCAATTCATGCAATTCATGCAATTCATGCAAAACTAAAGAACAAAAATGCTTGGAAATAAACAAGAAGTTATTACCATTTTATAAAACTGCGATAAAAGGTGTTATAATTAGTTAGGATCCCAATACCGTAAGCACGTTAAGATCGTACCAAGAGAAGGGGTGGTACATGATTTCGTTTGTAGTTTGTTTTTACTATTAATTTTAAATTATAATAGTTTAAATAAACCGACCGACATATTGCTTGAGCGTTATCAGCTGACCCATTTAATTAAGGCGGAAATTGTCAAATAATTAGACCTGTCACAGAAGTGACATATTCCATAAAGCTTGTGACAATGACTGACAAGCAGACACATATAAAACGTTTGGTATTGTATGCGATATTTTCTTGATCATAAGATTTGCCCCCGAAAATGATCTGTGCGATAAATTTAAGTAAACTTGTAATTTGGTAACGTTGGACGTGATCATTTCAAACCAATGGCTGAGACATCAACACAGAATGGACGGGTGGACAAAAAACCTTTTTTCCATTTCAACAAATGTCTGTTGTTGGTAATCGACCTTATTGCAAATTTAATGACATAATTGTAAGTTTTAAAGGCATTGGAAATATTTTTCTTTAGGGTAGCTCTCCCCAATAAAAACCACCATGCTGTGTGGTCCCGTAATTTGTGTATTATCCACTGGGAAAGCAAAGACTAGATACTGTAAAGCTACAAGTCACACACAATGCACATGTGCTAACTGCACTGGCAATGGTCAGCAACACTCTGCCAAGCCAGGTAAGACCCATACGAAGACCACTACCTTCTCCAAACCCATTAACCTCCCGCAGTGATCACATGGTGAAGAAGCCAATTCAGGCCACATTTCAAGATCATATGTCTTTAAGCGTTAACTGATATCAAGAGCACCGAAAGACGAAAAGCACCTTGAAGGAAAAGCAACAAGAGCACATTAATATGATGTATTTGTTGAGAAATCCCGCTGCGAAAAAAAAGGTGGGATATCTGCACAAGAATTATCAACGGCAAAAAGTAAACAAAAAACACTTACTGCAGAAAATGCAATCAAGGGTATGCTCCCCTTTCGCGCAACACTACACAGCAATACCAATCCTCCATGCAAGTTTTAAGAAATTCCGATTAATAATAAATGAATTTTCAGCACAATAATTTTCCATAAAAAATGACAAAGTGTAATAACTCCGGAACGAACAATGTTGTTTGAATAATCTCCCCTCCATGCACAACTACATATCCATCGAGCATGCAAATATGGTAACAAAATACAATAAGTAATTAAGGAGAAGTTTCCCGCAGACAACACTGCTAACGGACAGACGGACGACACGCGCCATGTCATTAAGACCTTTCGGGTGTACAAACGTAGTTAATAAAATGCTTTTTTTTTCACCAGAAATGTTCATTGAACTATGTACATGTATTGTAGATTTTAATAAAAAATCGACGGATTACACTGGACATTGGGAAAACCAAACAGTCAAACTTAATACAAAGGTTCAAAAGTCATTCAATGACATGGACATAGTATAGTTATTAATGACCTGAAACACATGGGCATAATGGAGTAATTAATGACCTGCAACACATGGGCAGAGTGGAGGGGTGAATGACCTGAAAATCATGGTGATACTGGGGTAATAAATGACCTTAATCACATGGGCATACTAGAGGAATTAATGACCTGAAAGAGATGGACATACTAGAGTAATTAATGACCTGAAAGAGATGGACATACTAAAGTAATTCATGACTTGAAACCCATGGGCAGACTGGAGTAATTAATGACCTGAAAGAGATGGACATACTAAAGTAATTCATGATTTGAAACCCATGGGCAGACTGGAGTAATTAATGACCTGAAAGAGATGGACATACTAAAGTAATTCATGATTTGAAACCCATGGGCAGACTGGAGTAATTAATGAACTGAAAGAGATGGACATACTAAAGTAATTCATGACTTGAAACCCATGGGCAGACTGGAGTAATTAATGAACTGAACACGCGTTCATACTGGAGTATTTAATGACCTTAAACACATTGACTTACTTGAGTAATAAATTACCCGAAGCACATGGTCATACTGGAGTAATTAATTAGTCGAAACACATGGGCATACATACGTACGTACACATTTATATACATAAATGCCCGCACGCCGATGCTGAATCAAAGCCAGCCTTATGAGCTATAATAACATTTTGCGTGATGTTGAAGTATAGTCTCTTTGTCTCCTAAGGAAAGTTTGAATAATTTTTACACAGGTACCAGCATTTGTCCTGTAAGTTAAACATGCACATAAAGTTTTAACGAAAAGAAATCACGTATGTGCTAAATTTACAAACGCACATAGTGAATCGCCCGTATGGACGTCTGCCATAAATGCTTACAAAAACGACACACAATAATAAATCTAATACTACAACCAGGATATGATGCGTGTATTCATGCTCATTAACATAGGAAATCGATAGCAAATACATTTGTTGCCGGACTCTGCGTGTATAACAACAATAAATTCAGGTGTCAGTGTACACGTAGATGAATGCATTATCATGTTAAAGCAGAATTCATTGAATATCTGCTTACAAACAAACGCAAGCAAAACCAAAAGCGATATATTATTTTCCTGGTATTCTAGATATATTAAATACACTTTACAGGATAACGCGATTACTTCTTTGTATTATGACACATGTCTGTATGCGCCTGATGTGTTCAACATAACAACTATAGATTGCCTTTCTCACCTACAGTCGGATACACTATCATTAAAGGCGAGTCTAGACCCATTATACAAACAGTTTATAACCTGTTACAATGGTAGCCGTATTACAATCGCTATTCAACACTAGCATCTTCGGCCCTGACCACAACTTTTGGCACCTTGCCAAGGGACAGGGCTATCATTATGAGGACACAAGTTCGATTTAGTCCGACATCCGGCACCCCCACCCCACCCCCACCCCACCCCCTCCTCCACATATACACCTTTTTCATGGGTACCAAAATGTTAAGGTCTTTAAAAGCACAGTCTCCAATGTACTAAAATTAAACTCATTTGGACTATATGAAACTAATGGTTTACATGGCAACCATCATGAAATTATGATATGAGGGTATGTTTAGAAAATTGCTTATAACTTAAAAATGGTCATATAAGTATAATACTGGTTTTAATTATGGAACACCAGGTATACCAGTTCTTCGTAAATCAAATACAACGATATCAATCTTTTTCAACAAGGATCATTTTCACCTGCAAACTTTAATTTTGTGAAGCATATGACAGATAATTTGCTAGTGAATCTTCTTTTCACATATGTCAATAAGTGTACAGTGTTACTAGACATAATTTAGTTAGAATGTTTAGGTTAGCCTTAGAGTAATTAACCGCTCATAATTTACTTTGTAGAACATGCATTTGAGAAGAATAAATCCAGTTTATTTAATATAAATTATAATTACAGACAGCAAGTTTTAAGAGTCATACATTAATTGTTTATTTTTTTCAATTATGCCCTAAGATGAAAAATTCACTTGTGATATATATGTTTAATTAATTTTAGAATGGCTTAAGAGTACCTCTACTCTGATATATCACAGGCAGACAATTCTTTGATTATAACCACACACAAACAATTAATCTTAATTAATGTGCTAATCCACATCTACCTTTTAACTTCCCCTTGTATCTGTTGTCCCAATGAACCAGATTTCTTTCTAAATTTTGTTTTATTTTAAGTTTGAATAAAGCAACTACATTTTCTTAAATCCAAATGAAAGGCCCAAAGAATAACAGATGTGTTTTCTGGCTGGGCCCATATATAATTACAGGAAGATAATAGTACCATTAACTGAAAATATAAAATATTAGACACCAGACGAAAAGTACTGTTTTATCACATAACATTGGTCATATATTATTTTTCATTTATCACATTGGTTTACTTCACTTAATTAATGTAAGCATGAGACATTACACTGAAAAAATATTACAAAAGAACATTTATTTTAGATTAAAGTAGACATTCGATCATTGTTTCATAGAAGAAAAAGATTGTTTTCCATTTCTAAGAAAACATTTTACAACTCTCTATAACGTATATGGACAAAATATAAAGAATTAATTATCATGAGAAATAACTGGTACTAGTGAACAATAGACTTATTTTATTTAATAAGAATGTGACTTAGAATAAAATTAATGCAATTCAAATTATAAAAGTTCTATCTCTTAATTAAGATTCGTGAATATTAATTAGGGCTACCTTGCATACTTATTAATTTAAAATCTTAGCTTAGTGATAGTCTTCAATACAATCATGGTTTAAGACTGATTTTACCAGTAAGTTATGAGCAATACAGTACAGTAAAACTGTTTATTGATTGCTGATTAGTTGCTGATTAAATTCACATACTAAACTTAAAATTAAAATTCCATGGAAATTGAGTAAACAGTTGTAAAATTAACAAAAAAATTAATTCATACAAAACTTGAATCAACTAATGTCAGACTAAGAGAGGTGTCTATTTTACTTTTAAAATTATTCAGTTTGTTTGAGTATGGCTTTAAATAAAACAAATAAATATTTCGTATAGCCAAAATGCGTTTATTTTTTAATACATTGGAGATTCTTTATCTAGACACCCTAGCATTTTGGTAATCATGAAAAAAAGGCTTGGGGTAGGGTGGGGGAGGAGCGCGGTAACCATTCCTAGCTGCCGGACTTATTGCAATGTGTCGTGTCATCAAACTAGCCTAAAGTGGGGTTTATTACATTAAGCTTCTACACTTTTACGGCGTACAAACGTTTAAAGATATTTTATGTGCTTATTTAACAAAATTATCACAGTCCCCATATTATATATGATAACGAAGGATTCAACATATATAGACTAACAAGGTCATGAAATAATTTAAGGCAAAATATTGCAAACATTTGTGTTAACGAGAGACCATTTATATGTACAATCATGTAAGGATCGTGTTGCTGTTTAATGTGTTCTTATTATCATTTGCACAAAATTCGAATTTAAGTCTGTCCAATTATGATGTCTGTAGTAGTTTCCCATATGATTTATCCATTGTATGATTAATCTTTACATGCTTAAATCAGTTCAGTTACTAATAAATTTTCATGCATGCCAGGATTTTATACCGCGTCATTTCTAAACAAAATATCTATGATCCTGTACATAACTATAATTATGTCCTGATATCCCTAGAATTGTATCTATTCATTACTATACTTGTTTTTAAAATAACAATAATATTTTGTCTTACTATAACTATTTCATTCATTTATGTCATACACTCTTTCAATTGTCTTTAATATTCGATTTATTGTGCTTATACATCCTTACAATTATGTCTATACATCCTATTTTTGTGACTATAATCCCTACAAATCTTTATATACATCACCAAAATACATCACTATTATCCTGTCTATACTTCAGTATAAATGTGTCTATACATCCCTACAAATATAATTATATTATACGTACATAACTTATTGTTTATATAATTACGACTATGCACAACTAACATTGTGTATATACATCCATACAATTCTGACTATACATCACAATAATTCTGTTTAAAAATCATGTATGATTGCATCTATACAATTATAATGTCTGTTGATCTCACTAATTGTGTCTATACATCATGATCATAAAGCGGGAGATCATGAGAGCGGGAGATCATGAGAACGGACTATCATGACAGCGGGAGATCATGAGAGCCGGAAATATATGAAATTTGAGCGGAAACTCCTGATCATGAAAACGGGAGATCATGAGGCCGGTAGATCATGAGAGCGGGAGATCATGAGAACGGACTATCATGACAGCGGGAGATCATGAGAGCCGGAAATATATGAAATTTGAGCGGAAACTCCTGATCATGAAAACGGGAGATCATGAGAGCGGGAGATCATGAGAGCCAGAAATACATGAATATCCAGCGGTAACTCCTGATTATGAGTGCGGAAGATCACGAGGCCGAGAGATCATACGAACTTGAAATTGTACAAAAGAATGTTTTAAGTCTACAGAAAATTAGATAAATATCTTCAAAATGGCGGATAATTTACTGCACCATCATCAATGTATTGATTGTGATGTAGTTCATCGTTCGATGTCGAAGATGACCATAGTTTCATCTCTGCTAATTTCTGCGGTGTGGGTTCGAAGATGGCGAATAAGTCCAATCCTCGCATGGAACATTTCGGACAAGATAAAGCAGCGGTTTTGCCCTCTTCTCTTTTGCCAGATTTATACGATTCTCCATGTGCATCCTTGCTCCCATCTTCCCGCTAGAACGCCAGGCACATCGGTCAAGAAGCTAGATTTCCCCATTGTATTGTATGTGCTGCGATAACAGTGTTGCGTAAAATGTCGACACTCGGCTTAGTGGTAATTTAATAATAAAGCAAGGGAAGTAGCTTAGATAAATGAATGACCAATAATAAAGCAAGGGATGTAGCTTAGATAAATGAATGACCAATAATTCGAATGTGTAAAACATACTTTAAGAAAGAAAAAAAAAGAACTGGCCACAAGGAAAGGACCTAAATGGCTTGACACGGCTCAGGTGTATATGCATAAGGAAATAATACTACAGAGGGGAAAAACCTTAAAAATATTATATTCTTGAATAACTTTTTTTATAATAGGTACATTTTACTTCCGTATGTGATCCCAATGTATTTAGTTGAATACTGTTGCCCAAATGCATCAAGTGTGATACCCAGTACAAAGAACACCCACTTACTGGTTTATGACCCATGTGATGCTAGGATTTCACGGTCCCTAGTATTCCTGTCTTATCATGGGATTTGGTCCTTAAATGATGGTAGGTTCTATAATGAATCATATCATATATTCACGGTAATGACAACACTATAAGCTTGACGTGAAGTCGGGCTCCGGACAACGGATAATCATAACACTTTTTTTTTGTTTTTGTTTTTTTGTTTAAAAAGAACATAAAAAGCTGTTTAAATGCAATTGCCTAGTATAAGTATATAGATTTGAGCATTGCCATGTCTACCATTACTCATCGTCGATTATCCCCCGTTACATTACTCCGCTATGCTGCGTTATGTACCCGTGGGACAATTGGCTAGGAAAAACTCGTAGTCATGAATAATTAATGAGGCAGTTTCATTGGTGCCATAAGGAAACAACCATGGATAACTAGCCGATGAAATTACGTTTTATATCTAAGGTTCGGTTTACCATTCAAAATGGCGACCTCCATGAGTAAACATGTGCGTTGGTTTCTATTTTAGTAAGAAAATCCCAGTATGACGTCATTGAGATTAAGGAGTATTTTATTGTAACATGCGATTTCATTGGAAGCAGATTGGTCTCCCCTGCCTCAAGCATATTCATGAAAAGGAGATTTTGCTAGTCAAATTTCCCACGGTATATATGGAGTGTAACGGAAGAAAGTACTGTGGTTGCCGACGATGACCATTACTAAGCTTTATGAACAAATGAGTGCACCGAGATTTAAGTATACCATATTGTCTCTAAGCGTTTTGTGACGACCTTCTCGCTCATATTTATCCATGTTCCAAAATATTCATGAGCGAATATAACATTTGTGATACTACTCAAAGCACAGGCTCTTTACTTTTTTATACGCCCGTCGAAGACGGGACGTATTATGGAATCACCCATGGCAGGCGGGCAGGCGTGCGGCGTCGAGAAGTTTGTCCGGAGCATAACTCCAACACTATCAAAGCTATTAACTTGAAACATGATACATAGATAGGTCTTATTGAGACGAAGTGCAAAAACTCCATAGGTGGATAGATCCCATTTAGACGGAGTGCAGTGCACATGAACCATCACCCTGCACGTCATGATGTTGGAGTTATTGCTCTTTATTTAATTTTATTGACCGGAGCATAACTACTATATTATCAAAGCTATGTAGTTGAAACTTGATACATAGATAGGTCTTATTGAGACGAAGTGCACTGCATAGGAACCATAACTTCATGATTTTGTAGTTATGCCTCTTTGTTTAATTTTCTTGTCCGGAGCATAAGTCCTATGGTATCGAAGCTATTGATCTGAAACTTTGCAGGTGAGCTGATCTCATTTAGACTGAGCGCAGTGCATAAGTACCGTCTCTATACACTTCCTGATTTTGGAACTATTACCCTCGGTTCATATTTCCTACTTTATGTTTGTCTGGACCAGTCTTCTACATTATCAAAGCTATTGACTTGAAGCTTCATAGGTGGATAGATGTTATTAAAACAGTGTGAGTGCATTGCACAAGAACCGTCATTCTACTCTTCTTATTTTTGAATAATGCCACTCTCTCCACAAATGCCATTACCCTCATGTAAATGTTGTATTTTTGATGTTATTCCCCTTTGACTTTATTCAATTTCAACTTAATTCACGCACTCAAATCCTGGCCAATGTGCATATCTGCAAGAATGATTTAATCTATTTCCTTGTGTGAAAGATTAAATATGCCCATGGGTTATAACTAACCAGAAGTACAAGAAACACAGTGTTCAGAACATAATGTACGAGTAAAATACTTTGTGGATCATAATTTACTCGTAAACATTGTTGGAGCCAAACTAAACTAGTAACCCATTGTTCGGAGTAAAATATACTATTAACACATTGTCCGAATCATAATATACTAGTAACACATTGTCCGAATCATAATATACTAGTAACACATTGTCCGAATCATAATATACTAGTAACACATTGTCCGAATCATAATATACTAGTAACACATTGTTCGGATCATAATATACTAGTAACACATTATCCGGATCATTACGTATTAGTAACCCATTATCCGGATCATAATTTATTAGTAACACATTATCCGGATCATAATTTATTAGAAACACATTGTCCGGAATCATAATTTACTAGTAACACATTGTTCAGATCATAATTTACTAGTAACACATTGTCCGGATCAAAATACACTAGTAACACATTGTCCGGATAATATGTTATTACTAATATATTGTCGGGACAACAATAAACTTGTCACACAGTGTCCGGATTATAATATACTAGAAACACGTTGTCCAGATCAAAATATACTAGTAACACATTGTCCGGATCATAACGTTCTAGTAACACGTTTTCCGGATCATAATGTCCTAGTCACACATTGTCCGGATCATAACGTACTACATGTAGTAATACAATGTCCGGATCATAACGTACTAGTACGTACTTGGTACCAGGCGAGTGTAAAATCATAATGTAGGATACTTGGTACCAGTGGAGTGTAAAATCATGATGTAGGATACTAGTTACCAGAGGAGTTAAAAATCATAATGTAGAATACTTGGCACCAGAGGAGTGTAAAATCATAATGTAAGATACTTGTTACCAGAGGAGTGTAAAATCATAATGTAGAATACTTGGCACCAGAGGAGTGTAAAATCATAATGTAAGATACTTGTTACCAGAGGAGTGTAAAATCATAATGTAGAATACTTGGCACCAGAGGAGTGTAAAATCATAATGTAAGATACTTGTTACCAGAGGAGTGTAAAATCATGATGTAGGATACTTTGTACCAGAGGAGTGTAAAATCATTATGTAGGATACTTGTTACCAGAGGAGTGTAAAATCATGATGTAAGATACTTGGTGCCAGAGGAGTGTAAAATCATAATGTAAGATACTTGGTGCCAGAGGAGTGTTAAATCATAATGTAGGATTCTTGGTTCCAGAGGAGTGTTAAATCATAATGTAGAATACTTGGCACCAAAGGAGTGTAAAATCATAATGTAGGATACTTGGTTCCAGAGGAGTGTAAAATCATAATGTAGGATTCTTGGTACCAGTGGAGTGTAAAATCATTATGTAGTATTTTTGGTACCAGTAGAGTGTAAAATCATAATGTAGGATACTTTGTACCAGAGGAGTGTAAAATCATAATGTAGGATACTTGAGACCAGTGGAGTGTAAAATCATAATGTAGGATACTTGGTACCAGAGGAGTGTAAAATCATAATGTAAGATACTTGGTACCAGAGGAGTGTAAAATCATGATGTAAGATACTTTGTACCAAAGGAGTGTAAAATCATAATGTAGGATACTTGGTACCAGAGGAGTGTAAAATCATAATGTAGGATACTTGGTACCAGAGGAGTGTAAAATCATAATGTAGGATACTTGGTACCAGGGGAGTGTAAAATCATAATATAGGATACTTGGTACCAGAGGAGTGTAAAATCATAATGTAGGATACTTGGTACCAGAGGAGTGTAAAATCATGATGTAGGATACTTTGTACCAGAGGAGTGTAAAATCATAATGTAGGATACTTGGTACCAGAGGAGTGTAAAATCATGATGTAGGATACTTGGTACCAGAGGAGTGTAAAATCATAATGTAGGATACTTGGTACCAGAGGAGTGTAAAATCATAATGTAGGATACTTGGTACCAGAGGAGTGTAAAATCATAATGTAAGATACTTGGTACCAGAGGAGTGTAAAATCATGATGTAGGATACTTTGTACCAGTGGAGTGTAAAATCATAATGTAGGATACTTCGTACCAGAAGAGTGTAAAATCATAATGTAGGATACTTGGTACCAGAGGAGTGTAAAATCATAATGTAGGTTTCTTGGTGCCAGAGGAGTGTAAAATCATAATGTAGGATACTTGGTGCCAGAGGAGTGTAAAATCATAATGTAGGATACTTGTTACCAGAGGAGTGTAAAATCATAATGTAAGATACTTGGTACCAGAGGAGTGTAAAATCATAATGTAGGTTTCTTGGTGCCAGAGGAGTGTAAAATCATAATGTAGGATACTTGGTGCCAGAGGAGTGTAAAATCATAATGTAGGATACTTGGTTCCAGAGGAGTGTAAAATCATAATGTAGGATACTTGTTACCAGAGGAGTGTAAAATCATAATGTAAGATACTTGGTACCAGAGGAGTGTAAAATCATAATGTAAGATACTTGTTACCAGAGGAGTGTAAAATCATGATGTAGGATACTTTGTACCAGAGGAGTGTAAAATCATAATGTAGGATACTTGGTACCAGAGGAGTGTAAAATCATAATGTAAGATACTTGGTACCAGAGGAGTGTAAAATCATGATGTAGGATACTTTGTACCAGAGGAGTGTAAAATCATAATGTAGGATACTTGGTACCAGAGGAGTGTAAAATCATAATGTAAGATACTTGGTACCAGAGGAGTGTAAAATCATGATGTAGAATACTTGGTACCAGAGGAGTGTAAAATCATGATGTAGGATACTTTGTACCAGAGGAGTGTAAAATCATAATGTAGGATACTTGGTACCAGGGGAGTGTAAAATCATAATGTAGGATACTTGGTGCCAGAGGAGTGTAAAATCATGATGTAGGATACTTGGTACCAGAGGAGTGTAAAATCATGATGTAGGATACTTTGTACCAGAGGAGTGTAAAATCATAATGTAGGATACTTGGTACCAGGGGAGTGTAAAATCATAATGTAGGATACTTGGTGCCAGAGGAGTGTAAAATCATAATGTAGTATACTTTGTACTAGAGGAGTCGCAAATCATAATGTAGGATACTTGGTTTCAGAGGAGTGTAAAATCATAATGTAAGATACTTGGTTTCAGAGGAGTGTAAAATCATAATGTAGGTTACTTGGTGCCAGAGGAGTGTAAAATCATGATGTAGGATACTTTGTACTAGAGGAGTCGCAAATCATAATGTAGGATACTTGGTTTCAGAGGAGTGTAAAATCATAATGTAAGATACTTGGTTTCAGAGGAGTGTAAAATCATAATGTAGGTTACTTGGTGCCAGAGGAGTGTAAAATCATGATGTAGGATACTTTGTACCAGAGGAGTGTAAAATCATGATGTAGGATACTTGGTACCAGAGGAGTGTAAAATCATAATGTAGGATACTTTGTACCAGAGGAGTGTAAAATCATAATGTAGGATACTTTGTACCAGAGGAGTGTAAAATCATAATGTAGGATACTTGGTACCAGAGGAGTGTAAATTCATAATGTAGGATACTTGGTGCCAGAGGAGTGTAAAATCATGATGTAGGAGACTTTGTACCAGAGGAGTGTAAAATCATAATGTAGGATACTTGGTACCAGGGGAGTGTAAAATCATAATGTAGGATACTTGGTGCCAGAGGAGTGTAAAATCATGATGCAGTATACTTTGTACTAGAGGAGTGTAAAATCATAATGTAGGATACTTGGTGCCAGAGGAGTGTAAAATCATGATGTAGTATACTTTGTACTAGAGGAGTGTAAAATCATAATGTAGGATACTTGGTGCCAGAGGAGTGTAAAATCATAATGTAGGATACTTGGTACCAGAGGAGTGTAAAATCATCTTGGAAGATACTTGGTATCAGAGGAGTGTAAAATTATAATATAGGATACTTGGTACCAGAGGAGATAAAATTATAATATAGGATACTTGGTACCATGGTAGTGTAAAATCATAATGTAGGATACTTTATGCCAGATGAGTGTAAAATCATGATGTAGGATACTTTATGCCAGATGAGTGTAAAATCATGATGTAGGATACTTTGTACCAGAGGAGTGTACAATTTCAATGGATGGTGTTTTCTACCAGAGTTGAATACAATCTCAGACATTCCGGAAGGACACATTTAGATTGGAAAGGTGGCTCTATAAAACTGGCAAACTTAACACTTACTTACAGATTAATTAAAGAGAAATTAAGAAAATGATAAATGTTGAGAATGGAGTCAACTTATAATTTAGTTGGAGGATACAACATTTTATTTCGTGAAACATCTGGTATCATTATCTTGTAATCACAAATAAGCGTTATATGTCTTATATTAATGCTTGGAAACAAGTGCTTACTTACGTATTATCTATTCAACCTTTGCAAATCTGTTTGTCCACAAGTGTCAGCCTTCATCAATGATCTATTCAACCATTTGAACGAGTCCTGAGTTAAACCTTTGAGCCTGCTTTTAATACTATTACCTGTAGCGAGTCGCCTGACTTCACGAAGAACATCTCCAAGTAATCATTTACAAATTAATTATGCATGCTGAAGACAACACGCCGGCAAATTAACCCCTTAAACTGCCGTGTTAACCAAGCGTAATTGCGCGTGTTAATTACTTTTATTTATTTATCCAAACAGGTAAAAAAACTTTGTTATATGACTGTAAGTTTAAAAAGAAATAACTTTTTCGTATGACAAATTAGTACTGGACAAAAAAAAAAGAAATATAAGTGTTGTTTGATTTTAGCTTGGACGCATCCCCAGTTTAAATGGGGAATAAATCGTTATCGACAAACGTAATGGTTTCATGGGCTTTGAATATTTAATGAGATATAGAACACTTCGTATTGTTTGTATTGATAAGAAATGAATCTTAATGTTGTTAAACAAAGCGATACTTGATGGTATTTATTCAACAATTAAAACACAGAATAACGGATTATCGTCGTGGCAGAATTGTTGTAGATGAAAAAATGAATATAATGATGGAGACAAGGAAAGTAATTATGGAAAAGACGATGGCAGTGAATCATTTGACATTTGCTTATCTTTATGATACAACCAAATTTGTTTACTGTTTGTTACTAAGGGGCATTTTCTTTTCTGAAATGATTTAAAATCTGAAATGATTTAAAATCTTACTAAATTATAAGGCGACAGCAACGCTGCTTTTACTTTTCCTTACGATCGACGATCATAAATGATCATACATTATACTTTCAGTCATCAAATTGTGTCACGAACACAATAAAAAACTAGAACAATATCAAGTTCTTTTTACCTGGATGGCCGTATTGTCTGATTGCACGTTTATTTAAAGACGTCATGGTAATGCGGTTAACTAATAATATAAACTGCAAGTGATCTTTCTCAAAGAACTTGACATTAACATTGTAACAGATAGTTCGCATCTTCCATCTTTTCGCTAGTCAGGTGTGAGCGAAAATTGAAGATCAGGATAAGGCAGGCTCCGTTTTGCCTTTTTGGCTGCTGAAACTCCAGAAATATTGTATATTGAGGTATACTTAACAAGCAATTGCAAGAACACAATAATTACACGTGTGTTTTTTTTAAATCAATGAACATGATTGTGGTCGGAAAACAGTGTGTGACAATATATGGCTTAGTCTTACCTGTTATAAGCGACATAACATATCCAAATATGATCCAGCTGTTGACTCTTGACATCCTTTCCTTATCATCGAGAAATGTCATCTTGTAGATGTCATGAATTAATATTTTAGAACAGCGTTGGCGAAATGTTCTAAAACAATTATGCCAACCTCCGATTTGGCAAACAAAACAATTCACCAATCAAGACAAGAAGTTTTCTCCTTATGCATACCTTTTTAATTCAAAACCAAGTTGCGTAACCAAAAAACTCGTCGTTACTGCGGACCAACAAAATAAAAAAAATGTTCGCGCAAACATGAAACTCCCATTAAAAGTTAACACAAACGGACGATGTCGGCAACAATTATTTATCATAGAGACAACACCATGGTGTGAACTGTTGTTACGCATGCCCGTGTCCTCGTAAAACTTGAGCGCCCAGTCTTAACATCTATGGGTTTACCACAATTATAAAAATTATGTTGGTTCGTCTAGACATTAAATAAACAGCCATGAGTTTAAAATGCGGCCCATCATCCCGGGCTACATGAATAAGTAGGTAGTGAACGGAGATAGATGGGTGTATACGCTATATCGACCGCGCAGCTTGTTGTAAGGTCCTTGTGTATGCATCTTTGTTTCAAAACTAATCGTGTGCAGCAAAATGATATCAGAAGGATAAAGTTTGCTTTAAGTTTTAATTCAATACGTCATCACAGCCGGAAAAATATCATCTTACAGGTACATGTACATTTTTAAATGGGCAGCTTTGGCAAAACATTGAAAGAACAACATAGTAAAGGACACGAATTAAGACATACCATTAACTGAATTCAAAGCGCTGCAGGCACTGTAATGTTCAGTGCTTGAAAAGTGGTTTAAAGTGTAGTTAACAAGTTATTTTTTATCCGAGGAATCATGGGCGAGGTGGGCATTTATTATGTGTACATGTATGCCATACTTTAATGAGCTTGCCAGGTCGCAGTTTGGTCGTCGCTGTTGTCCCAATATTTAATATTTGTGTAACTACATTGTATTGCTAGACCAACTTAATTTGCAAAATACATACTTGCTTGTTATGTGTTATTCCATATTACAGTTAAGAAAACACAAGGACCATGATGACCCCATATCGCGTACCCGAGTGCAATAGACAAAAATCAAAATTATATTTTAACAGACCAGAGCTAACTCTAACATTGTTAATGGGAAATTTTGAAGAAAAAAACAGTTTTCTTAAAAATTAATTTTAATTTAGGGAGATTAGGTCTGACAAAAAGCTGCCAAGATCTCCTATATAGCAGTTGCGGCCATGTTGTTGTTTTTTTTTGTTGTTTGTTTGTTTGTTTGTTTTTGTAAATGTGATGTAACACGCATATAACGATAATAACCTTACGCCCAGTAAAGTGGGTTACACGGTTCTTAACCATTAACCTTCTGCTTAAAAACGCCCACAGCATCGTCCAAGTTTGAGAAGTGATGGCCTAACACAAAAATATGTACGACAGTTAATCTACAGCGATTGCCATTGTCTCAAAATTGCACTACGTTGCCGAAGCAGTAAATACCATAGTGCCTACCAGGCCTTTAGTTGTTAAACTTCGCAATATATGATCAAACTCGCATTATTTAAATGTCATTACACAAGAGCAAACTTTATTGAACCCGAATACAAAATGTGATTAAAAATCGCATTTGATCAGTGGATTAAAATGACTATAAAGTTTCATCAAAAGCCAGATATATTTAGCTACGTTACTATCTTGCATTTAAATTTGTTATCAAGATGAAACAACAATGATTTCATTATTTTATTAATACAAAATACGTAAATATGTCTATCAATACAACTGTAATTCGAAAAAGGACTAAAAACTGACTGCCGCAATAGAACCGCTAATACAGCACTAATGTGGCAACGTAAAACATTTCAATACTGAAACACATCTGCTTTTAGACCAGGCCAGGAAAAAAAATTAAGATTTATGTATAAGTCTTGTTAATGCCCAAGTGACCCGACATGAGAGAAACTGAGAATTTCATTTCGATTTTGCCTTGGAGCAACAATCTAAATCACCCATTTATCATCAGCTGGAGCATTAGGTGGTCTCCAATTTCTCATAAGTACACAACTCCGTTCATAACAACCAACTTGGACTTGTAGGATCTCGTCCCCAGGTAAAGCTTCTAAAAACAAACAGAAATATTAGGATCATTATGTTGATTTTGAATAAGTTGTAATCTTGGCCGTTCATCATGACTTTGGAATCTTAATGCATTGTCATCAAAGATGTTGAGGTATCCGAATGTGAGGGAATCACATGATTAAAATACTGGCTATTGACCTCGTTATAAATCTGACCTATGAAAATATCAACTAAATTAACATCATACGTGACTTTGTCGTCACATTTGACAGCGTTAATAACTATTTTGTCAATTGCATTGCTTATCTTGGCTCCAGTAACTGCACATGCAAAATAAACATCAGGAAGGTCTTGTTCAGTGGAATCTGGTGTCCATTGTATGTGCTTCCATTACAAGAGAATTAACGACGACCTTATCTTCAGCTAAGTCACTGCCTAGCAACAAATGGTCACCTTTATATGGTTAGGAAGATCTAAGACACTGGCGCAGATGATAAACGAATATTGTGGAGAGGCACATTAAAAAATCCACACTCTACACCCCGATTAATATCAAAATACCAGAAAGAGACCCAGAAAACGGCAATGTATCTGTTAACACATGAGAATGAGAAGCTTCAGTGTCTGTTAATATCTTAATAGAGGTACGCTGTTCTGATACCTCAACATTTTGAATAGGCTGTTTTAACTAGACACAAGTCTATGGCCTAGATTCTAACGAGGTGAACCCTGTGAGTTTTACCTCATCATCAAAACCAGGTGATCAGTTTTCTTGAAGAAATTGCAAATGACTTGAGATAAAAGTCAAACGCGGACTAACTTGACCGCTTGCAAATATTATTGACTTAGAATTGGCAGATTGGATTAAATAATTTGAATGAGTACTTTTTGTAGTACATAGTGTGGGTGTTTGTCTTGATTTGCTTACAAATGAGACATTGTGAGTAATTAAGCTATTCCTTTAGTGTATCAACTTGTTTTTCACTAAGAAATGATTTAACGTTAGGATGGATACAACGTTTGAACTGTTCAACGAGCATATACTGACGACTTGTCATTATTCTGTTCAACTTACGTCGATGAGCACTCGCGATCAAATAACTGTTCTTTTGTTCTTGCAGAGTCAACATGTTTTTCTCCAGTTTCTTTTTTACAATTCCTAAATTTTGCCTGTATGCCTCAGATACAAGTTCATAACTCTAAAGAATAAGTTCATTCACTTTGTCATAATCAGAACATTGCTCAGTGCTGCGTGTAAATGTCAAGAACTTTGTCTAGCAAGACACTTTGCAATAGTAAAGTCCAGTGTTCTTGTGCCCATTTCAAGTCTTCTCCTATTATTTCTTAATCAACTAAATCCTAAATCAGAATATTACTAATTTCCTGTTATCGCATAGCTGGTTTAATCCCAGAGACATTATCTTGAGATGCTAGTTCAAGCAAATGGTCAAATGAAATTTCCCCTGGGTAGGCTGATATACAAACTTATCACAGTTAAATGCTATTTCAACTTGCTGTGGGTTTTACAATTCAAAAGTAAAAACAAAACAGTATTTTAATTTTTATACAAATGAAAGACTGTCCCTTTTCAACAAATAAAATCCCGAAGTATGTCCCATTAAAATTATCAACCAAATAGTATGTCCTTTTAAAACTTGTCAAATCTCGAAGAATGCCCCTTTAAATATTTTTTAATCCCGGAAGTTAAGAACGATGGCGCAACTCGTCAGCAAAAAACTACAATGCGAGTCGATTTCAATTTGTTTGTTTATATACATTGTTTGTTAGACTGGCTAACCAAGAAACACAATGTTGTTATTGGTACAATATACATAACAGAGTCTTTCCTAGAACCCAGACGCTAAAAACATTGGAGTAATGGGTTGAATGTGTGGTCAGTCTTTGTGTTTGCTTTTTTCTTCAAAAAGCTTCTTTGGTACAAGACTTTAAAATGTATTTCACATGTTATAAAAAATTTTACCAACAAAAATCATGCCCATTTTGTATTCCGATACATTACCTCCCCTATAGCGGATATGTTTTTTCATACCATTACACACAAAAAAATAATCAAGAATGTATATTGAAATTAGAGAAAACCATGAACGGTAATGTATAAGAAACCCATCTTTTTCCAAGTATAATGGTTACAGGACCCTACTTGTCTTATATTTTATGTCTAGATGTATTCTACATCATTCAAGATATAAGTTTTAGAAAAACAATTCTGTCCGGTTACTTCCCCTTTTTATTAGTCTGTTTCTTTCGTGTATCACTGAATCGATATGTTTGAAGATACTAGTACGCAAAAACCGCTATAGCTGGACGACAATTTGCTTATATATCGGGCTTAGCTTTCAAAAACAAAAAAAAATATTGATCAACAAAAATCTGTTTTAGCAAAAAGTATTTATTTGGCAACAATAAATGTGCACTTCATTAGTAGTACCGATTTATGACTAAGTTCGTATACATTCGTCAAGTTTCGCCGCTTCACATGAGCGACACCGTATTCTTTTTTGCATAATGCATCGTCTTGTTTTAAATCCACACGTTGTTACTTCTTTAATTAAGAACTGTGCGGAATAATTATCACATCACATTTAATTATTCCCTCTTTGAAAGGCAGGATATGTTTAGCTTATTTACTTCGTTGTTTATTTACAATGAAAGGTATACATGTAAATATTTGTTCGTTCCCATGTAGACGATTAAATAGCTCTTCAAAAAGAACTGATATTTTAAGCCTATTTAGAGACAAAAAAAACTGATATAAATTGTATTGTTTACAGGAACAACACTTAGATGAAGAATACAAAAGACGATATACTCAGAATGGAATGGAAAAGTATATTTTTGTAATGCAAGGTCAAATGCAAAAGGGGTTGCTACATTTAAAAAAACTTTTAAAAAAATGTAGAAATAATGGATTACAAAACAGATAACCTGGGAACAATACTGGTGACTAAGATAAAAATGGAGGACATTTAGTTTCTAATAGCCAATATTTTTTGATAACCTGTATAGTATTTTTGAAACATTTGAGACAGAAAATTGTATCATATGCGATTTTAAATTAGTGCTAAACCCAAAATAAGATTATACAAATTATAAATCACTTAACCATAATATTATTGCGAGAAATAAGATTTTATCAATAAAAGAAATAAAAATAATGGAGATGACAGAAAATATACAGGGAAAAGATTAAATAGACACAACAAGGTAGACTAGATTTCTTTTGAATATCAAACTATTGCACACAATTTGTTAAAGGTTGTGAAAATGATATATTAGCTACAGGTCTGACCATTCTACAATCGTGTTACAACTTTCCTTATCAAAGACAAGACACGGAAAGGGTCTGTGGAAGTTCAATAACTCACTTTTATACACTTGGAATATATTGATGCAATAAACAATTCATAGAAAAAGAAGACGGTAAAAAAATTGTTGAAGAAAAGAAAATCTTAAAGGAAACAAACCTATTTTACAAAAGTATATATGATGAAAAAATTGAAGATGAAAGTTATAACCTAATTGATGAGTTAAATGGCGTTCCATATACCAATCTTAGTAACTGTTACGCAGAACCCATTGTTATATCAAATAATTTTAATAAAGAAGTTTATACATGTTTTGTACATTTTAATGAAGTTAACATAAATGGAAGGAATGTATGATAATGTATCATTTGATTGGAAATATATTTACAGTTTTGTTTTCAAAAAATACAAAGGGTACATACTCTCAATGGTTCCAGACAAGAATTGTTCACAGAATCCTTGGTACGAATTATTTGATGTCAAAAATAACTATTATAGACAGTCCGCTGTCCTCCTATTGTAAAACAAGAGAAGAAACACTTGCACACCTGTTTATCAATGCCCAAAGGTTAAGGATGTTATAATTTTCTTTAAAAAAATGTTGACAGAAAAAAAATGTTCTGAACGATTTAGACAGTTGTCACAGTGTTGCTTGGCACTAGAGAAAAAATGTTCAACTTGACATTTTAATATTGCCATATAAAAGTATTTATTTACTTGTAAAAGAAAAGAAAAATAATATACTCCCAACTATAAAGGATTTAGGAAATGCACATAAAACTTATTTTGATATTTTTGTAAAAGCATTTAAAGAAGAGCAAATTTTGTACATAAAACATACTGTAAAAGACTTAAACGCTGATTGTAACAAAATTAACCTGTCCGTTATCATAACATAGGTCGGGTTTATGGTGCTTTATTTATTTATATATTTCAAGTATCTATGTAACTTGCAACAATTGTTCAGTTTTAAAGAAAAATCTATTTAAATAGAAAGTAGAATAATATTAACATAAGTTGACGTAAAATTTTTAATGTTTCTTATTTATGTAGACATATGTTTATTTGCATTTTGTGTATGTTTTGTAAAATTATTAACCTGGCGCAACATTTTAATGCATGTAGTTGCATGTATGTACGGTGTGGAGTGGAATGGCCTCCACCCACGCACACCTATTGACGGGGATAGTAATAAATGTTTTCAAATATGCCTTAAAATAATCGAGTGACCAAAGTCACTTGGGATATATACGTTTAACTAATTTTAAAATTCTTTAAAAAAGATATGTACTCTGAAATATCAGTCAGAAAATTCTTTGATTATAACCCTGCAAGGAAATGTAATCTAAATTAATGTGCCAATCCACATCTACCTTTTAACTTCCCCTTGTGTCTGTTGTCCCAATGAACCAGAGGAGAACAACGTCTTCTCTGGGTGGGCCCATATATAATTATGGACAGTTAATAGTACCATTAACTGGAAAGATAAAATATTAGACACCAGAAGAAAAGTACTGTTTTATCACATCACCTCGGTCATATATTTTTTATTCATTGCTTTGCTTTTGTTCACTTGATTACAATGTAAGAATTAGAAGTCCCAATTGAAAAAAATATAACAAAAAAACATTTACTTTAGATCTGAAAAGATATTCAAGTATTTTATAATAGAAGGAATGATTGTTTTCCATTTCTATGGAGTCATTTTAAAACCTATTATAACTTATATGGTTAAAATATAAAGACTTAATTATCATGAGAAGTAAACAAATACATAATAAATTAATTGTCATGAGAAGTAAACAAATACATAATAAATTAACTGGTACTGGCCAACAAGAGACTTATTTTATTTTATAAGAATGTGACTTAGAATAAAAATACAACAATTTAAAAAATATATACATTTTACCTATTAATTAAGACTCGTGAATATTTATTAGGGTTAACTTATTAATTTCAAATCTTGGCTTAGTGATAGTCTTCAATAAAACTCATGATCTGAAACTGATTTTACCAGTAAGTCATATGCAGTACAATACAATTCACCTGTTAACAGGTAGGTTTATTTATAAACTTCACATACTAAACTCAATGATGAAAATTCCATTGAAATTTCTTAAAATATTGAAAAATAGATCTAATCGTAGAAAACTTTAATCAATTTGTGTCAGACTTAGAGATTAGTATATTTAACTTTTACTGTTCATGAATATGGTTTCGTAAATGAAATAAATTTTAAAATAATAATAGGATTTTAAAATGAATTGAAAATTATGTGTCTTATTTGAAAATGATTACTTTTGTACAAGTGAATATGTTATTGAAAATAATTGAAAATAATAAACTGATAAACCAGTTGGAGTTAGCGAGATCTTGTTGTGACAATAAAATTGAATGTTTGAAGGTATGATAGTTGACCTGCAGTGAGTTGGTGCTTTTTCCTAGGTAACTGTCATATGTATTTACCCCGTTCAGATAGTTTATTAAATACTCATGAGCATACAATATACCTGTTTATTTATCATATTCTCGTTAAGATATATATAAATATTCATGATTGCTAATTTGAATAATTAATTATTTCAAATCTAAGTTTAGTGATAGCGTTTAAATAAGGAACGATACAAAAGTTATTCTTTAAATTTATAGTTAGTTATAAGAAGATTGCTAGTTAAATTATGCGTTAAGATGCAATGAGAATACTTTTTTTAAACCAACGTGTGTTAAACAAGTAGGGATATGTATATAACTCTTCAAACTGAGAGTTTGTTATATATTGCTTTCCAATAAAAAAAAATTAATCATCTTTTTTATAGTCAATTTTTAATGACAATTTATAAATTTTCATAAATGCTAATTTGCATAATTGACACATGGCCATAATGACCATTCAATAACCTTTTATAGAGTACCATTTTTTCTACTTCTATCACCATTTTTGAAAAAAAAGTTATAAGCATTTTTCTAAACATACCCTCCTATCAACATTTCGTGACGGTTACAATGGAAACCATAGTTTTCAAATGAGTTAATTTTTAGTATATTGGAGATTGTGTTTCTATACACCCTAACAATTTGGTATCCATGATAAATGTCTAGGTGGTGTGGGAGGTCTAGCTGCCGGACTAAAAAAAATGTCCAAAGATGGCGATATTATCACTATAAATCTGACAATACACTTGTTGTAATCGATAGGTATATTCCCACACTACTGATATTTTAAAGCAAGTATTCTATTCACGGCTGGTCTTTGAATCTTTAAAAGGTATACAACCGGTCTACCGTTCAATAAGAAAAACCACATTTATAAGATCATTCGAGAATGAATAAGTTGCATCACCAATTAAAACCATTCTAAAACTTCCTACGAGCTTCTACAAATCAATATCTAGTGACGAAAAACATTCCATCAATTAGTGTTATAGCAGTGACGTTAGCAGTGCCCCCAAAACTCGACTGTCACACGGTCAAATAATATACAGTGGGAGACATCCATCTAACAGCAGATAAACACGAAATGAGGATTTATCAATAAACAACGTCGCGCTGAAATATTACTCAGAAACTAGACGAAAATGGGAGAAAGTAGTAAGCAAAATACATTATGTACAAAGCAAAGATATTTGCCATGTCTCCCGTGGGGCTTATTTGCCTTCTGCGGTTGTTACTAGGTAATGACACAGGTAATTCGTATCATATCAGCATCTCAGTCTAAAGTTACCGCAGTTCGAAAAATAATATTGCGCATCGGATCGCTCGGGTATAGTGCTGAATAAATAAATAAATGGAAGGTAATTTTGAAATCGGTGCATTATTTGCATACCTTAAATCGTTTTCAGGGTTAAAGTTACGCCACCCAAATAGCGCTTTCAGTAACGAGTCCATTTCCATTTCCTATATATATTATAGTAACGTGGAAGCTTTTTAATGACCAAATCTCTTGATTAAATTAAATTAAATTGATTTTTGCGAATTTTCCCACTGACAATGTTACAATTACTCTTTTTGAAGTTTTTCTTACAGGTTTGGGTCATCATGGTCCTTTTTATATGTTTAATGTAACAGAGAATACATTTCTACATCCAGTTAGACATTTAACACGCAGACACATATACAGGCGACATAGTTGTTGCAATAGTCAGAAACAATTTGAAACATGAGGACAGCACCGAAGACCCCACTGCATTCCGACAAGCTACCACTATTATACTACTACTACTACTACTACTACTACTACTACTACTACTACTACTACTACTACTACTACTACTACTACTACTACTCCTTTTCTTACTACTACTACTATTACTGCTACTACTACGACCACTTTTACTCCTCCTACTATTACTACTACTACTACTACTACTACTACTACTACTACTACTACTACTACTACTACTACTACTACTACTACTACTACTACTACTACTGCTACCACCACCACCACTACTACTACTATTACTTGCTGAGCTGTTTTCAATTATAATTTATTTTTTAC
>CM017556.1:32773217-32838217 GCA_007844125.1 Sinonovacula constricta | reverse complement strand
ACTACTACTACTACTACTACTACTACTACTACTACTACTACTACTACTACTGCTACAACTTCTTCTTCTACTACTTCTACTGCTACAACTACTTCTGCTATTACTAATTCTATTACTAGTAATACTACCACTACTACTACTTCTACTATTACTACTTCTGCTACAACTACTACTATTACTACCACTACTACTACTACTATTACTACTACTACTACTACTACTACTACTACTACTACTACTACTACTACTACTATTACTACTCGTCCTCCTACTACTACTTCCACTACTACTTTTACTACTACCACCACTACTGCCACTACTACTACTACCACCACCACCACTACTACTATTACAACAACAACTACTACTACTGCCACTACTATTACTACTACTTTTACTACTACTATTACTCCTACTACTACTCCTATATATTGCTACAACTATTTGTACTCCTACCAATGATACTCCTACCTCTACTAGTTGTAATAGTAGAAGAAAGATAAGTAGTACAAGTCGTACTTTTATTACTCCTACTACTACTGCTATTAGTACTCATCTTACTACTACTACTACTACTACTACTACTACTACTACTACTACTACTACTACTACTACTACTACTACTACTACTACTACTACTACTACTACTACTACTACTACTACCAATACTATTGGTAGAACTCCTCCTCCTTCTTCTCTACTACTACAACTACAAGTACTGCTACTACTTCTACTACTTCTACTGCTACTACTTCTAGTACGACATACGTCCTTAATTCACTAAAATCGTGCGGAGAACCCTGTTATACCTCCTACTCCTACTCCTACTTCTCCTCCTACTACTCCTTCTACTGCTACTCTTACTACTACAACTATCTTTACTATTATTTATTATCTTTTAAAATCTTCGTTTACAAGTGTAATTTAGCGGTATATTTGCCTTTGCTCCCCATTTGTGGCGATTCTGCCCAGTGCCTATCCGGTATGTCCTTGTTGTTAGTTGTTTTTTTATGGCACAAACGAACTGTTTGTATTTAAGACAGAAACTTAATAGATTTCAAAAATAGACTAGACCTTTGAGATTTTTCATCAATTTTCTGATTGAAATCGACGCTTTTCAGTGTTTTAAAGCATTTTCGTTGCATTTTTTTTAAACTTTTTTTCTTTTACCGCGCACGAACTTGAAGAGTCTGCATACGTTCTGTAGGTCTTATTGATACTTTTACTATCCATTCAAATTTACGTTAAGGTAAAGTTTTGAATATGGGCAAAGTTGTTGGTATACTAACATTTGAAAGGCTTGTGTGTGTGTGTGTGTGTGTGTGTGTGTGTGTGTGTGTGTGTGTGTGTGTGTGTGTGTGTGTGTGTGTGTGTGTGTGTGTGTGTGTGTGTGTGTGTGTGTGTGTGTGTGTGTGTGTGTGTGTGTGTGTGTGTGTGTGTGTGTGTGTGTGTGTGTGTGTGTGTGTGTGTGTGTGTGTGTGTGTGTGTGTGTGTGTGTGTGTGTGTGTGTGTGTGTGTGTGTATGTGTACAGTGTGTGTGTCTGTCTGTGTGTGTGCGCGCGCGTACGTGTGTGTGTTCGTGTGCGTGTGTGTTTGCGTGTGCGTGCGTGCGTGCATGCGTTTTGTGTGTGTGTGGGGGGTGGGGGGTGGGGGGGTGCGCGCGAGCTTAAATAAAATAGAAAATTGAATTTTAATACATCCAAGGGAAACAACACCACAAACCAATGCGTAACAAGAAGTGCACGTTTGTGTACCTTAGAAAGTGTTGAGAATTGAAATAATTTTATTTATTTTTATTTATTTATTTATTTATTTATTTATTTATTTATTTATTTATTTATTTATTTATTTATCTATTTATTTATTTATTTATTTATTTATTTATTCATTTACTTATTTATTTTCATTAATTTTATTTTTGTCATTTAAGGTTTAGTTTATCACGATTTCTCTTTCAGAATTTAAACTGTTTTTCCTTTTTTCCTATAATATTTGCAAAATGGTGTCTTTAGCTATCATTCGACATTACTTTAATCGGACTTAGTATGGGCATATATCGTGATAATAGCTAGGTAAATTAAGTGATGAGATCATGTACCATGATAGTGTTACACATTATTGTCTGAATTATGATGTGTATTCAGTTTTAGGATTCATAGCTTATTACAACCAATACAAATGATCACAGTTCTTGTAGACCAGGCTAAAGCAAGATGGCAATGTAACATTAAAGTTATATTTAAATTTTGTTTGTCATTCAGTTTAAATAAAGTGATTTATAGGCTTAGTTATCAAATTGCCGATGTGCAGTATTTAGTGCTTGCCAGCCATATTTATTGTCTTCTCCGGGTTCGACTTTATTATACATGAACACCTCAAATGGAAGGCGTTTTAAAAGAATAATTGCCGAAGATATAAAAATATCTGGGTACATATGTACAATGTGTCGAGCTATACATTTACGGTACAGCTGAGCACAAATTTACATTGGAAACCATATGTCATTCCTATTAATGTCTACTTGAGGTTTACATTGGTTCCTTGGTTATTGTAATCAAGCTGAAAGTTAAAAGTTGAAAACAATAACAACAAGGGCTTTCTTATTGTAACTTTCTTATACATATGTGAATGGTGATGGACAATGTAATTTGACTTTAGTATCGTCCTTCATAGTTTCATGTATAAATTCTGCTTACAGCAAACCAAGAAATTAAATATGTTTTCCCTAATAGTTTGATATTATCTGACAAAAGAGCTGCTCTCTCCATATTTAACAGAAAGCTTCCGGACAAGTATGTCACTGTGAAATAAATAAACGGATACATAGATATATGAGACCATTATTTCACACTAAGATATATATATATCTTAGTGTGAAAATCACTTTTATTTAACTTTCATAATGGAGCATTTGGAGACAATGCAGGATTTAAAAACGATACAGTTTATTGTAGAAAATCATACAACTACTGAAAACTCCAGCGTGATATTTGTTCTTTTCTGGACATTTCAAAACGTGGTCAGAATGTCACTTTTGTTTGTTGTTTTTGTTGGCAAATTTGTTATATGTATTTAACATTTATATAGCTGGAAGCACTGCATTATGTTCCACATTTTAATCACATATTTGGACTGGGGTCGAAGCAAACTAGAGCGTTTGACTGTAAATATGGATATGGTTATCCATCAATTAACACTCAAGAGACAGCGGATACAGAAAGTGACTGCCACGGATTATTTTGTCAGGATATTCAATCCCACTATGTTGTTGACAAAGTGCATGGTAAATAACATTTGATACCATGTTAACAGTGCAAGTGTGTCGTCAGTCACACTCGACTTGTTACAGTGTTTGTACTTGTATCATTTTATATTGGTTCTTTGAGAACTTCAGCAAACATTTATGAACAGTTGTTTTAATACTGGTCGTTTAGCTATATAATTTCTCAAGATCGAATTTTACCACGCATCCATTGGTGTTTTGTTTTAGATAATGCTTAGCTGTAATATTCACCGTTTGCATTGCCGTTCATCGTAGCAGGTTACCGGACGGAAGCAAAATTATGCTTCGTATTTGGAAGATGTATCCATGGACTGAGCTTGGAGGCTGACTTAAAAACATAACAGTACATCTTGGGGAATTCCTAACGTTTAATAAGGTTAAGATGTGGACTAATTAAAATGTTAAATGTATTCTATTTAAGTAAATGCTGAAGGTATAAGGTAGTCGATATCTAGTACATAAAGGAATAAGATTTGGAAATAATATGTTATTAATATGTGGGCATCCAAGCATTAAGTTAAAGGGTGTATAATATAAAACAATATGTAACGAAATGTGTTGCTACTACTAATTACCAACAACTTTGACTTTGCTTTAAAACCACGCGATGGCGATACTTGCATTACGTGTATTGCTCTACTACCTGAGCATGACGTATGTTAGGTCTGCCACGTCAGATGATGCTAGAGCCTTACGTCAGTACCTGTTTGTGAACGGAACGTACGATAAATATGTCCGGCCGATTAAAGACCAGCATGACAAAATAGGTAAGTCATTGAATGTTTTGTTTTTGTTTTATGGTTTGGTGTTGGTGAACAGGATGCACTCAGAAACACTCGTCTGTCTCCGCACGTAAGTCAATGGTTGAGTTCGGTCAAAAGAATGAAACAAACCAATTGCTGTCAGAAATAAACAAGGCGCGTTTTGTCACGCTCTACGTGGCTTAGTGGTTAAGACTATATCGAATAAACTGTCGGATTGTGAGTTGTTGCCTTGAAGGTTATGTTTAACGTTTATTATATGTAGTGTTCTTTCCTTGTAATTTAACATAAAATTCAAATCTGTACGACTTTTTCATTAAATAAAGGATTCGCATAAAATTCGCAGGGATGATCAAGAATTTAGAAGACTTTTGCGACAACATTTATTGATCTTTCATATCAGATTTTATATGATAAATATAATAAATAAAATGGGTTATTTCTGGCAAAACATATATAAGTACATATATTGAAATCTGACTACTGTTTGAGAAATCACGAAGTTTGCAAAACGGTCACTGCCTGCTACACGGAGCACCTTAACTATTATCCCATGAGCTCGCCATCGTCATGTCGAAACTCGATAATAACAAACAAAAAAGCTTCATTTTTTTGAGGTGACGTCATTAAAACTCAATATACCGGTGTTACGAATGTATTAACTTTTGCATTTTCTCTATATTGCTGGTCATGTAAGCTTAAAATTTATAAATAGTGTTTTAATAAGCTTGTTTTTAGCCTTGTTTTAGCGTTCTATTTTAATGGGCTTAAAAGCTCATTTTTGTGAGCTGTTGAGTTTTTATGTTTGCGATTAAGACCGATAAAATGGGTTGCTTTTTTTAAATTAAAAGTGCAAACATTATTTGAAGTGTTTAACTTTAACTGTTTGGATTAAAAAAAGATCCATGACCAGTACTCAGTGCTAAATGAACTTGCATATTCTAAATTCGCTTTTTCTGCAGCCGAGATCACACCTAAGCAAATGTTAAAAGTACCGTGTCGGACATACGGCTTATAACATCAATTAAATATAAAGTGGATATGTTTGTTTTTTATTTTGATATTCGATGCATTTAATATCATCGTGTGGTCAAGAAATGGTATTTTCACGAGTAGCGTATCCATGAGTTATAATGTCTTTTAACTGACTACGACGTCTTTAGGGATTTCTTAATCAAAGCGCTAAACGCGCTTTTTGAGCGATGTAAGTTGAATACTATAAGCGATTTACGGTATGCAAAAATGTATTAAGTTCAAAATTAACTCCAATTTCTTTATTTTTTTGGGTGATAACTAAGATGCTGAGATGAACAAAATGACTAAGGTCATAAACGGTCAACAGCTGCATTTGACAGTGAGGCCCCGAGCGGGATCTCGCGAAATATCTCCGCCCAGTAGAGACTGCACAGGCAGGGGAACACTCGTTCTAGTAACATTGTCCTCCCTCATTTCGCTCGTCGCTCGTTTCCTCTTACTAGGCGACGTTAGTCATACATAAAATCTGCATTTCATATAAATATATTATATATAACATTTGAAGTAAGCCATTACTTAATTGACGCGTCTAGTCTATTTAGACATAACTTATTTGTTTCTGTTCTCGCACTACCTTTTCCAAAACATGACGACTTTCCTGGCTGCAAGAAGTTAAGGTTATGCAGAGCCAGTCCTTCGTGCCTCCAAAATTCAGCTTGGTCAATACCAAGAACGCAGTGGCAAGCAACACTGCCAAAGACGAACTGGGAAAACATATTTTTAATTCGAAATTTTTAGAAGCAATTGTTTATACTGATAACTAACTTCCTGACGCTGTGTGAAACATGTTGGTACGATGTTTGTTTGGTATCATGCTACGACCTTTTAATGGGTAGTAAGATTCTTAAAGAATTGATCTTACTTGTAAAGAAATTGGTTTGACGGGTAAAATCTTGAATAAAATGATATTTAAAACGGGACAAAAATCTTAGCTAATTTAACAGTCCGTTCAGAATATCCACGATACCTTTGTACTTGTACCATCGGATTAAGCCTCTTACGATAAATTTGTGTTTGACGAATATACTACAAAAATGTACTGACTGCTGGTTCTTACATTTGTACCAACTTTTACATTCATACAGTATTTTACAAACATATAAAGTTATTGCAAAGCGAATTAAAAACAAAAAATAACTTCTTTCAATGAGCTGGATTCCTAAGCTTCACTAAACACCATACAAGTCACGATTCATAGGTAATGCCTGCTCTAGCACCACCACTTACATCTCCTAACTATAAATTAATAACGTTTCTTAGCTGTTCTTTGAGACCTTTGTCAGTGTTTAACAGTGTAGCTTGCAACAATAAAGTGTAGCTTGCAGTTATAAAAAGGTAGTGGGCATTTATTGAAATTCGCAGCAGTCTGGCGAGAGCTTGTTTGACAAGAAACAGTAAAGAAAACAGAGTATGTCTATATTCACAATACAGCTTGCAAATAAAAACGATGTAGCAGATAACCAGAAAGAAAACAAATTAGCAGATAGGTACCCAGCCTTAATTGTCGTATAATACACAGAAGAGACGTGATTTGTATGTGGCATTATCGTGGTATTACATAAAGTTAAGGATTCGAGAAAATGTCTTCGGCGTTTACATAATTTAACAGCTAATATAATTATGTCGTTAAATATTTGTAAAGCGGCATCTGTTTGATACCGCCTTAACATTATAACATCGTCATAGTTTAGTCGGAATTGGAGTAATTGCCTATTTATATAAAATGCTGAAAGAAAAAAAAGAAAACCAGACACAAAATGACGCTGGGACGAGTTTTACACTCGAGGATACTCTGTTGTTTTCTGGAAATACATACAGCCTCGAGTAAAATAAGTTACATTCCAAGTGAAATAATACATAAAATAAATATGTCTTTTTTATCTGCTATATCTGCCGGTGTTGACATACGGCATTATCAGCGACTTGTGAATATTGTGACACATTATTTAGACAAGTAGTTGGAATTCCTATGGGAACCAGTTGTGTACTACTGATTGTAGATTTGTTCTAATAATTGTTTTACTGCTTCGAACGTGACTTTATGTGTACTTTATCCCCTTCTACCTAAAGCTGCATTATAGAGACTTCCAATTTAACACCAAGTTATCTTGACAATACTTTTACTATAAATATTTAATATATTAATATTAGAGAGAGAGAGAGAGAGAGAGAGAGAGAGAGAGAGAGAGAGAGAGAGAGAGAGAGAGAGAGAGAGAGAGAGAGAGAGAGAGACACACACACACACACAGACACAGAGAGAGACACAGAGAGAGAGACAGAGAGAGAGAGAGACAGAGAGAGAGACAGAGAGACAGAGAGAGACATAGAGACAGAGAGAGACAGACAGACAGACAGACAGACAGACAGACAGACAGAGACAGATAGAGAGACAGAGAGAGAGAGAGAAACAGAGAGAGAGACAGAGAGAGACAGACAGAGAGGAGAGAGAGAGAGAGAAGATAGAGAGACAGAGAGACAGAGAGAGAGACAGAGAGAGACAGAGAGAGAGACAGACAGAGAGAGGAGAGAGAGAGAGAGGAGAGAGAGAGAGAGAGAGAGAGAGAGAGAGGAGAGCTGTAGCTATAACTTCGGAGATTTTGTTTGTCTTTATGTTATAACAAGCCATATGTAGATAAATACTCGGCTTATTATAATATAATTTATTTATCTCATTACTTATAATCGCTTCAAAACACTGTATTTTGTTGGTTGGTTTGGATTGTTTTCTAAAAATCAATAACTTTCTGCATTGTTATTGTATGGCGTCACTAACTTGTTACAAGTAATTGCTTAGACTGTTTTGTATCAAACCACTCTCTCGTTTGGCACTGTTTAGTAGCTGAGGCTTTATTCACTGTACTTATAAGTACATATGTTGATAGTTCGTTCTAATAAGTGCTTTATTGTTCTTTGATCTCCAGACGCAGATAATTACTGCTAGTTGTTATATTTTATGAGGTTTGAGTACCCGAGTCGGTCCTTTTGCCAAATGACTGTTCTAAGGCAGTAACTTTTGCTTTTTTCTTCAGGAGAATATATACGATGGGCAACAAGTTCGTGGTTGCATTGTCCTAAAATCATTTGCATTTTTAAATACTTATAACTCGAAGAAATAAATGTGTATGCTCATTTAGCGGCACACCTTTACATTGCTGATTGTGTCACGTTTGGCCTCATTCTGAAGCTTGCGGGTTATGTGACTCGTTAGAGTCACCCGATTGGGAAAATATTTTATAAGCTAAATAAATGTTATTTTAATGTAAACACGTATAAATACTACTTACTCCGCAAAACAAAATGTCAAGTCGGATATCAATTTAATGTTTAAATCAGCTGAAGGTACATGTACATACTTTGGAAATACAAACTTCAGGTCTAGCGCGATATCCAAACTCTGTTTTGAATCGTCCGACGGTTGAAATATGTCTGATATCTAATTCCCAGCTAGCTGGATATTCAGGTCTAGCTCGACAGTCACAGTTTGTTTGGAGTCGTTCGTTCACATATTTCGAATACCTAATTTCCAGCCAGCTGGATATTCAGTCCTAGCTGAGTATTTGTATTTCAATGTAATTTGTCCGGACACTAACATGTAATAAATTCCCGATTCGCAGACAGCTGGATATTCAGTTGTATCTGAGAATTGATTACGATTTTCAATTTCCAGTCAACTTCAAAAATCTTTAAAACGTAAATTCCCTTCTAATCCGCTAAGATTTGAGATGAAAACAGTCCAATGATTGATAAATAAGGTGAACTTAAGTTTAGGACGTGAACTTTACACACAGTAAGGTTCACTTTATGTGAGTTAAAAAGCAACATAATTATACAAATACCTCAATTATTTTACGTAAATACGTACTCGAAACTAGGTACCTTCCAGGGACCCCTTTAGACATACATTCGACACACTCCCATAAAGCCACGAAAGGACCAAATGGTGGGGTCACAATAAAATCAGAAAGGGTGAGCTGATCTTTATGAAACTAGTTAAAAAGCCGGACTCACCAGTCCGTATACTGCCATATCGCCCGCAATGCCATGTATTATTTTTGGTAAGTTATGATACTGTCTTGTCTAGGAAATTTGCGTGCAGTGAAACCAGCAATAAAGGTGTGCATGTAATCGATAATTTTTTGACATTGTATATATTTTCAAACTTTAATTAAACTTACAGTACGTATAAGCTTTATTCACTGTTGGCTGCCAATAAAGCGAATTTCATTCACTTTAAAAATCCGGTAATTGCCCATAACCACTTTTTAATCACAATATACACACATTAGGTGATTATGTCATGGCATTTGAATTCAAATAAAGTTTGAAAAAATACCGGTGAGGTGCTTTGTCGTGTTAGGAACAGTTACAGTAGAAGACAATGATTGCAGCATTGACGACGATGATTCTTAGATGATTTTCATGTTTACTCTTAACGATCATCATGACCGAAAACACGCAAGATTACAAGGTCAAAACTCGGAAATGTATTTTACAAATCAGGAATTAGTCATTTTTGCACCTTTGTAATCAGAAACTGACTATATTTTGACTTTGTTATTCTTCCTGTACACCCCTTCCCGCCAGTGGTGGACTTAGAGCTGAACCTATTAAAGATCAACTACCTGGACGAGGTGACGCAGGTGATGAAGACCACGGGCTTCCTGTACGTCACATGGACAGACCAGCTGATCACATGGGACCCAGCTCAGTTTGGATATCTCAGGGAATACTACTTCCCGCAGGTAGCTTCAATGGGCGATTACATTAAGTTCGATGTTGTAAAAATTACGGCTGTTATAAAGGTGCTCTTCTGTCTGTCTGTCTGTCTGTCTGTCTGTCTGCCTGTCTGTCTGTCTGTCTGTCTGTCTGTCTGTCTGTCTGTCTGTCTGTCTGTCTGTATGTATGTATGTCTATGTCTGTCTGTCTTTCTGTCTGTCTGTCTGTCGGTCGGTCGGTCGGTCTGCCTGTCTGCCTGTCTGTCTGTCTGTCTGTCTGTCTGTCTGTCTGTCTGTCTGTCTGTCTGTCTGTCTCTGTCTGACTGTCAGTCGATCTGCCTGTCGGCCTGTCTGTCTTTCTGTCTGTCTGTCGGTCGGTCTGCCTGACTTTTTGTCTTTCTGTCTGCATGTCGGTCGGTCGGTCGATCGGTTGGCCTGCCTGCCTGCCTGCCTGTCGGTCGGTCGGTCGGTCGGTCGATCTTTCTGTCGGTCGGTCGGTCTGCCTGTCTGTCGGTCTCTCCGTGTGATCAAAGAAATAGTCATTAAATCCCCATCAACATTCTCTTAGCCAGACTAAAACAACTGATAAGTGTAACCGCAGTTTGAAACCCTTTTAAAATAACATGGTGAAATCTGTTCGGTAAATATTCTACCGGTCGCAGTATATAATATAAACTACATACAGTCATGCAAAAACTAATCATTTTTATCATTGTTTCTACTATACTTTTGTCTTTGTCGTTGTTTTTTACTGATACACATTTTTTTTCAACTCTTAAACTATATACAATTTACAAGTTATAAATCGCGGGGCGAAAATCAAGTATACAATTAAGATTTCTAGAATCTAATTTACAAGTTACAAAATCTAGTGGCACAAATCTCTAAGGTAAAATGTACACCGCATAACACCAGTTCAACATTAGGACATTATTATCTACATCACGTACCCCTGTTTATGTAGTTCAATTCCATGGCATTGCATTGTAAACAAATCCGAATGCGAATGAGGTGGTATGAGGAGGTATGTTCTTTTGGAAACGTCCGATACGTATAGTAAATTGGATTGAATGTAGTTTTAAGAAAACAAAGACTTATATAGTAAAATTACTTGCAGAATTTTAATATATACATTATTGACTACTTTTGGCAATAGATAACGCGTTCAAGTTTACGCCAAATAACGTTTGCTGTTTTCTATTGTTTTTCCTTTGAAGAATCATCTATCATTCCGTTCTATTTTCAACTTATGATGTTCCGTTCTATTTTTGGCTTAGTGACGTCTATATTTATGTGGTACCGCAACATAGCGTCTGAATGTTGTCAATTTTTTACTTGATTATTAGTAATTTGTGACTTGAGAATTGTGACTTTGATATTTGTAATTTCCAAAGTGTATACGAGACACGTGAATTAGATACAAGTAAAAAAAACGAACGTGTTTGTGCAAACAAATAGCAAATTTAAGCATATGCAGTGTTGCAATTTGCAAATTAGAAATTGAATATTGGCGGCGTTTTACTAAAATCACGGAAAATAAGTTAACATAAAAACGGATACTAAGTATAACAAAGTACAAGTTAACCTTAATATTTCCTTCTGTGTTACTGCAGTCGCGGCCTTAAAAGGCTTGTATTTGCCACTGACTCAGTCTAAGTAAATGTATGTCTGCAATTTGCAGGGCGACGTCTGGCGACCTGATATTGCACTAAGGAACTCGTACGAGAGTTTCAAAGAGCTCGGAATACCAGCACTTAATGTCTACATCCGCTATAATGGAGGGGTCTATTGGTACCCATTTCAGGTAAATGTATAACAGTGCTTAGATACTTAGTTTTATATCTGCCGCATATGTCAGTCTGTAAATACCAACTTCCAGGTCACACTCTGGGATTAAAGTTCACTTTACGGCTCCCCTACAGATATGTGTTATACCTCTGGGATTACTGTTCTGTATATTGTCCCCCTACAGGTACATGTATGTATTATACCTCTGGGATTACTGTTCTGTATATTGTCCCCCTACAGGTACATATATGTATTATACCTCTGGGATTACTGTTCTGTATATTGTCCCCCTACAGGTACATGTATGTATTATACCTCTGGGATTACTGTTCTGTATATTGTCCCCCTACAGGTACATGTATGTATTATACCTCTGGGATTACTGTTCTGTATATTGTCCCCCTACAGGTACATGTATGTATTATACCTCTGGGATTACTGTTCTGTATATTGTCCCCCTACAGGTACATGTATGTGTTATACCTCTAGGATTACAGTTCTGTATATTGTCCCCTACAGGTACATGTATGTGTTATACCTCTGGGACTACCTTTCAATAACACTTCTATACACGGTCTCACTGCAGGTATACGCGTTATACATGTATAATGGGACTACATTTCACAACAACATATATGCACGGTCAGACTACAGGTATGTGTTATACCTCTGGGACTATAATTCACTACTACATCTATAAACGGTCTCACTACAGGTATACGCGTTATACATGTACCTCAGGGACTTCATTTTACTACCACTTCTATGCACGGTCTCACTACAGGTATGTGATATACTCCTGGGACTACTTTGTACACTACTACATCTATACACTGTCTCAACACAGGTATACGCGTTATACATATACCTCTGGGACTATATTTTACTACCATTTCTATGCACGGTCTCTCTACAGGTATGTGATATACTCCTGGGACTACATTGTACACTACTACATCTATACACTGTCTCAACACAGGTATACGCGTTATACATATACCTCTGGGACTATATTTTACTACCACTTCTATGCACGGTCTCTCTACAGGTATGTGATATACTCCTGGGACTACATTGTACACTACTACATCTATACACTGTCTCAACACAGGTATACGCGTTATACATATACCTCTGGGACTATATTTTACTACCATTTCTATGCACGGTCTCTCTACAGGTATGTGATATACTCCTGGGACTACATTGTACACTACTACATCTATACACTGTCTCAACACAGGTATAAGCGTTAAACATGTACCTCTGGGACTATATTTTACTACCATTTCTATGCACGGTCTCTCTACAGGTATGTGATATAATCCTGGGACTACATTGTACACTACTACATCTATACACTGTCTCAACACAGGTATAAGCGTTATACATGTACCTATGGGGCTACATTTCGCTACCATCTCTATATACGGTCTTACTACAGGTATGTGTTATACCTCTGGGACTACAGTCCAATACCACTTCTATACACGGTCTCTGGTCAGGTATGTGTTATACCGCAGTGACTACAGTCCAATACCACTTCTATACACGGTCTCTGGTCAGGTATGTGTTATACCGCAGTGACTACAGTCCAATACCACTTCTATACACGGTCTCTGGTCAGGTATGTGTTATACCGCAGTGACTACAGTCCAATACCACTTCTATACACGGTCTCTGGTCAGGTATGTGTTATACCTCTGGGACTACAGTCCAATACCACTTCTATACACGGTCTCTGGTCAGGTATGTGTTATACCGCAGTGACTACAGTCCAATACCACTTCTATACACGGTCTCTGGTCAGGTATGTGTTATACCTCTGGGACTACAGTCCAATACCACTTCTATACACGGTCTCTGGTCAGGTATGTGTTATACCTCTGGGACTACAGTCCAATACCACTTCTATACACGGTCTCTGGTCAGGTATGTGTTATACCTCTGGGACTACAGTCCAATACCACTTCTATACACGGTCTCTGGTCAGGTATGTGTTATACCGCAGTGACTACAGTCCAATACCACTTCTATACACGGTCTCTGGTCAGGTATGTGTTATACCTCTGGGACTACAGTCCAATACCACTTCTATACACGGTCTCTGGTCAGGTATGTGTTATACCGCAGTGACTACAGTCAAATACCACTTCTATACACGGTCTCTGGTCAGGTATGTGTTATACCTCTGGGACTACAGTCCAATACCACTTCTATACACGGTCTCTGGTCAGGTATGTGTTATACCGCAGTGACTACAGTCCAATACCACTTCTATACACGGTCTCTGGTCAGGTATGTGTTATACCGCAGTGACTACAGTCCAATACCACTTCTATACACGGTCTCTGGTCAGGTATGTGTTAAACCTTCGGGGCTACAGTTCACTATTACTTCTTTGGTCCTCGGTCCTCCCACCGTTGGCCAGTCAGCAACCATTATTCAGCATTTCTATATCGTATAGTGACGAAGTGTAGTTTCTATCTAACCCGTGTATCTCGTGCAATCCACCCTCTGTTCTGACGCTGGTTGATGTGAGCGACCATGTCTTAGAATGGCATCATTGTATGGAGTAAAGAAAATTAAGAATGATCAACAAAAAACATAGAATACAAATAAAGTACAAAAGGAAAGAAAGAAGAGACGAAGATGGAGAGAACGAGGAAGAAAAAGCAAGGATCTAGAAAATAAGGGAATGGAGGAAGGAAAATACATGAAAGAATGGTGAAAGGAAGAAGAAAAAGGAATACTGTCGTGATATAAACAAATCAGTCAGGAAATGATGAAAAGAGAAAGAAGGAGAAAAGCGTGAGAAATAAATGGAAGAAAGAAAAAGGAATGAGAAAAGAACAGGGAGAGGACGAAAGGAGTGAGGTATAATGAAGTAATGAGGAAATAGAAAGATGGGTTTGAAAATGAGAGGATAACGGACGAAAGGGAAAGTGACAAGGGAAGAGGAAACGAGAGAAAAAAAAATAGAATAAGAAGGGAAAATAAAGGGGGAGAAATGAAAAAGGATAGGAATGAGAATTGAAAGAAAGCGAGACAAATAAAATGCATTGGAGAAAATAAGAAAGAAAAATGAAAGAAAAAAAGATTGGATTGACGAAAGAAATGAATGTGTTAAAAGGAATAAAGGAAAAAATATAGGAAAAAAGACTAAAGTATCAAATAAAGAATGAAATAAAGAAAAAACGAAGGAGGGAGAGAGGAATTAGAAACGATGGAATGAAGGAAAGAACATTGGCAAAATGGAATAGAAATAATAAGAAAGAAATTGAAAAAGATGAAAGATGGATGGGAGGAAGGAAGGAAAATATAAATGGGACAGAGAGATTGGAAAGAAAGAAATAACAATGAAGGAAGCCTTAAGAAATAGTGAAATGCAGGAGAAAGAAAAGGGAAAGAAAAAATAAAGTGCAAAAAGAAAGAAATAATGAATGAAATAAATTATGGCATAAGGAAGTATGGCAGAATGGGTGAGTGAAAAGAGAATGAATGAAGAAAAAAAACAGTACAGAAAGTACAACAATTAATACAATTTGAAAAAGAAAAAGGAATGAGTAAAACTTAGGGGGTAGAAGAAATAAAAGTGGATAGATGAAGTTGGGCAGAGTGATTAAAAAAAGAATAAATGTAAAAGCAAAGAACAAGAGAAGAAACATCGAATAAAGGAAGAGAATCGGGAGAAAGAAACGGTAAATAGAAGAACGTTCGAAAAAATATAAACGAATAAGGACTGAAAACAAAGCGAGAAAGGATTGAATGAAAGGATTGATAATTTATGATTTTGAAAGGCATGAAGAAAGAAAAAGGATGGAATATGAATGCAATTAAGAAAGAAGTAAATAAAACAAAGACATATATAAAAAGCAAGAAATGAATATGTAGCAAATAAGAATATTAAAAAGGGGGAAATGAAAGGAATGGTAGAAGTACTAAAAGCAACATAACGAAATAAAAAAGAAACAATGTTAAAACGAAGAGGTTACAGCTATCAAAGAGACCAAACGAATATAGGAGTTAAGGAAAATGAACTACAAAACAGCATTTCTTTAACGAGATACCTAAAATGGTCCATTTGTATGAATTGAGGTTTCATGTAAAACTGGTTATTCGTTGTGCACGAGATCATCGTGTAAAACTAATATATGAGTCACGTGCTCTAAGTCGGATTGATAGGCTCGTGCAGTTGTCTACGTTCGCTGGTTTCTATTTTACGTAGACAACTACACACGTTATGAGGTTTGTGAAGTTGGCTGGGAATTGGGTATTGGGTGATCAATATCCAGTCAATACCAAATTCCCAGCCAACTTCACAAAACCGCTCGTTATGTATCATTACCAGACACGATCTCCCTACAGGTACGGGTTATACTGTAAGGACTCTAGTTCACTAACCGTTCTATATACCGTCTTTTTAGGTGTTCGAGTCGACTTGTTACGTCGATATTACATACTTCCCGTTCGACACGCAGCTGTGTAAATTGGAGTTTGTCGCTTGGAGCTACACCCCCGACGAGGTAATATTTAACTCTTTTTTCACTTTTTTTTGTCCAACAATTTTATGCATGTATTTATGTATGTAAAGTTGAATAAGAATGAGTATTGGTTATGAATAGAATATAGCACTTATGAGTTAATGCTCCTTACAGGTGGAGCTAACTGGTGGTACATATGGCCTGGTGCTGGACAGGTATGAGGCGAACCCAGCCTGGGACATCGTCGACTCTTGGTGGGAGGTGCCTGGATGGGACACTGCTGTGTACTTCAACCTTAAGCTGAAACGGAAACCAGCATATCATATTCTCACCCTGGTTCTACCCATAATACTTCTCTCACTACTAAACTTGTCTGTCTTCCTTCTTCCAACAAACAGCGGGGAAAAGTCAGGCTTTGCAGTCACTGTCTTTTTGTCTATGGTCGTCTTTACAACAATAGTGCAAGAGGCTATGCCTGAAAATTCAGAGAAAACTGCGCTCTTTTCGATCTATGTCATCTTGCAGACACTTCAGAGCACATTAATAACGGTGGCGGCCCTGATTATGGTTCGATGTTCTACGTTCGATGAAAAGATAACCAAACTTCCAAGATGGCTCATTGTTGTTGCCCGTTTCGGAAAGTGCAAGTCTTGCAGGACGATGTGTTCGAGAAATAAAGTGAAACCACTCAGGAAGACGAAAAATGATGAAGTTGCCTCCAACATTAACCATGCATCTAAAGGTACTGATGACAAAGTGGCTATTGTTCTTCAAGATCTAGAGGACGAAGTAATGCCGGAAGAAGAGCCCGATAATTGCAGCGAGATGATAGAATCAACGTCGACAACATGGAAGGGCGTTGTAAACGGCCTGGACGTGTTGTGCTTCGTTATCTTTGCGACCAGCAATGTGCTGATGACGTCACTAACGCTGAGCCTGTCGTACTTCTCAGTTTGAAGAAAAACTAACAACACTGTGTCGCTGTGTATGAAACATTTATGTTTATGTTAATGTTAAATACGGATAATGCTAACCATCGTTCATTTACATTGAGATTCAGAACAAAAGGTCTGACTCTGGTTTTACTGAAGGTTCTGATTATTTCTTGATAAATTTGTCCGTGCAATGTGTTTCACGTCCCACCATCACCATATTTGTACTGACTTTGAACATTAAATATACATTCTTACTGGTTTAAATAAAAAAAAAAATGTTTGTAGATCTATATCACTTTTCAAAAATCAGGCGTGGACATTTAAGGTAGTATCCGAAAGTCTGGACCATTTCCTTTTCTCTTGTGAAACCAAGCAAACTATTGTTAACTGAAAAGATCCAGCGAAATGTTGTTTATTGTAAAAAGTAAAACCTAACGCCACAGTTGTCATTTCAGAAAGGTATTTACTATCAGAGTCACGCTTCACAGCTATTTATAAACTGAGAAAACCACGTGACAACTTACTATTGAGCTCACTTTAAATGAACATCCGGGTAATCAACCCTGACGTCGATATCTAGCGATGGAATGAAATGGAGCGTGAGACATTTCGCAGAGGTCTGAATGGTCGGTTACCCGATCTTTACAATAGCAAGAAAAATATAGTCGGTTCGAATAGCAAAGTTGTCAACGCATGCGTTACACAATTTGTTGATATATTGACAAATATAGCGGATCCTCTATTTTAAAGGTTAAACAACCAAAACCTTATATAAAAGGGGCGCGGAAAGCTGGCTGGTTTGATTTTGAATGTTCAGAGGCAAAACGTGAATATATGGATGCCTTGAAAGTATATAGTCGATATAGAAGCGATGAGAATAGAATCTTATTCTGTAACAAGAAAAAGCGATATAAGAAGTTTATAAATAAATAACGACGTAGCTTTGAATTGCTAAAAGTTAATGAGTTAGAAAAGATGCGCTTTGCGAAGCCTAAAGATTTCTGAAATTTATTCAGGAAGAGGACTGAAAAAGGCAGTGGCATATCACTGGAGGACTTTCACAAATATTTTGTGGATCTAGTAGGTAATGTGGCGGTATCAAATGATGAAGTTAACACGTTCAATGATATCCGATAATTTTGAGGAGGATGTTAATGATGAACTCAATAAACCAATAAGTGTTGGTGAAATAATATAGATGGTCAAAAAATTGAAAAAGGGCAAATCGCCAGGAATAGACACTTTATTGAATGAATATTATCTTGAAAGCATCGACATCATTGTTCCGTTCGTATGTCATATTTTAAACGCAGTTCTCAACTCTGGTTATTATTCAGAAAATTGGGCGAAAACTATTATCGTGCCAATTTTCAGAAAAAGGAAACGAACTGAACGTGAGTCATTATAGAGGTATTGCGTTAATTAGCTGTTTTTCCAAGCTATTTACTGGTATTATAAATAAGCGATTTAATAACTGGTGCGAACAAAATGAGAAGCTATCAGATGCGCAATTCGGTTTCAGAAAGGGAAGGTCGACGGGTGATGCAGTATTTGTTTTATATGCCATAGTGAATAGCTATTTAAATGAGATTAAACGGTTTTACACAGCCTTCATTGACCTACGCCGTGCGTACGATGGTATTGATAGGAGATCCCTTTAGTTTAAGTTGTTCACTTGTGGTATAGGCGGAAAGGTTTTAAGGGTTATACATATAAACATGTAGTCAAAATTGCAAACCTGCGTGCGACAGGGTGGCGAATACTCTGGTTTCTATGATAACATGGTGGGGCTAGCGCATGGAGAAACGTTATCTGCGACATTTTTTTCTCTTTACATTGACGACATAGTGACAGATTTAAGTGATCACCAGAAGTTGAAATAAATGGCACCAGAGTTCCAATTTTATTGTACGCCGATGATATGGTCTTAATGGGGGCTTCAATCGAAGAGTTGCAGCGTAAATTGAATAAACTGTCAGTCTTCTGTAAAAAGTGGAATCTGCAGGTTAATTGTGAAAAATCGAAAGTCGTCGTGATAAGAAGAAAGGGGCGAATTAAAAAAAATGAAAAATGGTTATATGAAGAAATAATTTTAGGGGTCGAAAATGATTTTAATTATCTGGGTTGAGTGTTTTATTATAATGGTGGAATTACTCTACACCAACAATACATTCATGGTAAAGGACTTAAAGCATTCAATATGCTTATGTCAAAGACAAAAGAATTATCATTAAAACCAAGTACAATGTGCCAATTTTTCGGATGCGTTCGTAATTCTTAATTGTTCAATATAATTGCGAAATATGGGGCTTCACAAAATCGAAAGAACTAGAGCGGTTACACCTACAATTTTGCAATTATCTTCTCCATGTAAAAAAATGTACTTCATCTAAGTGTACTCATGGAGAACTCGGCCGATACCCTTTGTATATACACAGATAAGTTAGAATCATCAACTATTGGTTGAAATTATTGCGAAGTGAGAATAAACTCCTAACCTATACTTGTCACATGCTACTTAACGATTTAAATCGGGGGAATGACAACTGGCTATCTCAGGTACGAAGTTTACTAGAAATGAATGGTTTTCTTCATGTTTGAATCAACCCCAGGTAAGTATCAGAGCCAAATTGGTTTTGCAAAGTCTTGAAAAGAAGACTAATTGATTGTTTTATGCAAATTGGAAAGAGAATATTAACAATAGCACATCCTTTATATCTTATTATTACTTTAAAAGTAAATTTGAGTTCGAATGTTTCTTAAATGCTGTACCAACAGATTTAAGAATTTGCATCACCAAACTTTGGTTATCATCACATCCACTAAGAATAGAGGTAGGAAGATATGAGAGAGATAGAGTTGAACGGAGAAATAGACTGTGTTTTATCTGTAACAATAATGACATCGAAGACGAATATCATTTCCTATTTGTTTGTGAAAAATATTCCATGCCAAGAAAAAGATTAATTAACGAAAAATGGTATATAATTGCAGTTTGTATAAATGTGTTATGTTCCTACAAACGAAATATCGAAATGAACTGATTTGACTGGGGAAGTTTCTCAAACACGCCTTTACAATAAGACGAAATGTACTTAATCGAAACTGTTAGTTGTTCCGCTTATATATGTATATTTTTTAGTTCCGAATGTACTAGTTTATCAACAGAGAGGACTATCGTCAGAAAATGCGCCGTTGTAATTATTATTATCAATTAGAGTTTTACATACGTGACATTTAAAAATATCCAGTTATCAATTTCAATTGTTGGTAAAAGATTGTTGACGGTGTAGTTTCGGTCTGCTCTTGTCGTTTGATCTACTATTAAAATACTTGACTTACTAATTTCGAGATAGGTAAAGTGTATTTATTGCAATATTGTCTAAAAAGAAACCTGAAACCACATTTTGAAATTGCATAGTAAAGTAGAAGAAAATGTTTTGTGATTTGGATATCTACTTATGCAATATTTTATTGTAGTATATTTCTGTATTTGTGTTAAGACGAGGTACAATGTATATACAAGTTTTAAATTAAATCTATCTATCTGACTAAATCTGTTGTTAGCAGAAATCCCCATCGTACTTATTTAGAGATTTGGAAATAATGGGCATTTTAAGCGACATATTTCAAGATTTGCAATGTCTTACAACTAAGATAATGCTGTGAATAGCACGTACGTACGAATTCATCACACATGTGACATATTTGTGTGTGTGTTCAAGTTCAAGAGAGCAATATCACTACCATTTTTAACGACTTAAGTATGTCTCGTCCCGAGTTCGAAGCCTTTCGTACCTGGAAACGACGCTTTACCATTTACACAAGTAGATCGCAATCAAGCTTTGAAGTTAATTTCGCTTTGAAGATACTTAGATGCAAATGGGGGTTATTTTAATAATGCAAAAATTAGTTCAACGTGGTTACGGTTAAATACATGTATAATATATAGAGAATCTGACATGAGTTGTTATTTAATACAAACATTTATTAAACGAGTTCAGGCAAAATGATAGTAAACGAGCCTTGCGAGTTTAATATCATTTTGCCTGGACGAGTTTAATAAATGTTTGTATTAAATAACAACGAGTGTCAGATTCTTTTTATCACATGATGTTCGTCCTCTTTTACTAGAAACAAATACCCGTGTAGATCTACATGCCGGTTCAAAAATTAGAACGATATTTTGACGTCATTTAACTAAACACCGCATCAAAGACCGTTTGAGTTCATTCTTGCGCTACACAAAATAGTTCCGTTTTATTGTCTTTAATTGATAGTGAAAACAATCTTTTGACAAACTTTTAATGCGTATTTTACATTGTTATACAATAAAAAATAACATATCATTGCCACATGTTTTATGGACTATTTCAGCTAAATAATTTATAACAATAAACAGTAAACACGTGAAAGTGCCTGACCCAGAAAGTTTACAAAGCGGTTAGTGTGAAGGTCACTATTCAAATTTAATTCTCATCGCTGTCAGTGTCGACTATGGAGATAATTCTTTTTCGTTTCTTATGTGGTGGACTTGTTAGACTCGTCAGTAGAATTTACATTTGATTGTGTCATAGGCGGCTGAATGTTGCGAAGATGCTGTTAAAGCCACCGTGGACGGTTATGTTTCAGTCTTTTTTGGCGTTATTCATTGAAGTTACCATCGCATTGTGGACATTCGTGTCATCATTCACATGCTGGTGAGAACATTTAGACTTTGTGAGGATGTTCGATATCATTTTGTGTTGATTATCGCTAATATGGGGGCAGTTATTAATTGGTTGAATGTTGCGGTGTCCTGTTATCTGCATAATCTGATTTGCCGGGATTTTATTTTTGGACATTTTTTGAACTAAATGATTCCGGGTGCTATGGTAAGTCAGACGTCTTTCGAATGCAAGTCCAGAAGCCTTAGCTATACGCTTCATGGTGGTGGTAAGTTTATTTATAACAATAATCGATAGTGACATTTAAGCCGACGAAAGAAGATATATAGATAGAAAAGAGCTGTCATTGTCTTCCAGTTTGTTTACAAACTCGGCGGATGAATACCAAATAGTCACGCGAAGCGGCTAGCCAATCAAATTGCAGGAAAAGCAGTATTACACTAGTGTATTACAAAAAAATATTACATGGTTATATTAAATGGAAAACAAGGTGAATCATGTGATAATATTATATATGCCGTTGACTGGATTTTGACGCAACGTCAAAGACGACGTCATCCTGCTCCGGTTTTAAGTTAACGTCTTTACTTGAAACCTCACAGAATACACACTTCTTTCTTGTTTTCAAACCATTTCGGGTTTGGTTGCATGGAAAAAGATACATGTTATCTTGAATTTATGTATAAGCATTTATTCTTGTGACACGCTGTTCGTATGAACATGAAAAAAGCAACCATTTTGAATTTACGTAAGTACTGTTTCTTAGAAGTTATAATTAATATTTATCTAGGGTAGTAAAATAATTCAGTACAATGTTATTTTCATTTTAAAATGCTGCAGTCATTGTTTTATTGTTTTATTTAATTACTTTTAGTATGAATGTATTAACTTTACACACAAAAATTAAGTTGACGTGGCTTAAACAATCAGGTGTGTAGGTAAGATATTTAAGTAATTATGTTTTTTTTCTGTATGAAACAATATAACAGACTTCAAACAAGTTACCTGAATTGGATGCAGATAAAAAAAACAACTTTCGAAACAGCATTTGTCTTATCTATAACACGGACATACTTGTAAATAGGCCTATTTTGTGTAAGGGAATGAAAGCTCTAAATAAAGTTTGCAAATGTATTGTCTATCTTTTTTAAACCTTTCACATCTCCTTCTTAAAATTATGTGTGCCTTTCAAATTATTTTTAAGAGAATTTTTTCAGTTATCATGATTGAAAAGGTTCTTTCGCAATGCGCAAAAGGTATACTGCAGGACTGAAGTATATACCATTTAAATGTGCCACATTATTGTCTTATTGCAATATTATAACTTATATTGAAATGGAAAAAAACAACACTAAAGGACTGTCTTTCTAACACTAACATCAAACACTTTTGCGTCGGCATTGCACAAAAGTGTTGCATCATATTTCTCAAAACTGGGAAGCCCAATATTAAAAACCCATATTTTATTTGCAGCTTTACAAAGTTTGTGGCCGAGAGTTTTGTGATGACATATATGACGAATATTAAAGAACATGTACCTGTCTGCCAGTTGGTATTTCTCGGAGAATGTTATACTCCCGGGAATCTTTTCTATGTTTGCAAAAGTATTTGGAAAGCAAGAACAGCCAAAAAGATTTTAGTCGTTAAAAATAACATGTTTTAGACATTGCTCTCCCCGACAATGATACGGTTCCCCTATGGCTAAATAAGCAAACGCATATAGAGTAGATAATGCTCTTGTCGAATCTACATCAAAATCGATGTCCATGTAAACGTGTTTTAGGTGTTTTAAATATTAAGCAATCGGTGTGATTTCATTCTTTACAATCCACAGGCGTTATGGTTAAACTAATAGTATAATGATATGAGCACTAATAATATTTCAAACATATCATGATTACATTTCAATCTTGATCGAATGCTATTTAGTAGTATTTTAGTGTACACTTTCTTTTTCCCCTTAAAGGCACTCGACCTGCGTGGAAAGTGGACGATTTACGAACATAGCCGAAATTGCCTTTTATTTCGCTTAGCACTTTTTAAACGTATTTTTAAACAAAAATATAAAATGCTTTACTAAATGCCTTCTATTCAGCTCCTACGTGTACATGATACAAACTTTTTAACCCAACTCACTTACGGGCCCAACGCACTTACGGGTCCAACACGTTTTCGGGCCCAACTCACTTTTGGATCCTGGGGATCCAGCTCATTGTGAGATCCAACGAACTTTGAGTCAAAATAACTTTCACAAATTTTGTCCAGCCTTAAGATAGATTCAAGTCGAATCTTCATATCAAGATTGTCATGTATGTGTGACCACAAAGTGCATAAATAGTCATTGCTTTAGAAGTTACATACTGTGACATTTTACTTGTCATTGTCATACGTATAGATGTTCCATGCAAGGGCGATGCACGTTGTTATAGATGGTCATACATTCATATGTTTAATGCAGTGGCGTCACACGTTGTCGTAGATGGTTTAAAATTCAGGTGTATCGTGCATTTGCGTCACACGTGTGGTAAATGCTCATACGTTTGAATGTTTTTCATGCAGTGGTGTCGAACTTTGTAGTAGATGCTCATACGTTCAGATGCTTCATGCATTAGCGTCATACGTGTTGTAGATGCTTATACGTTCAGATGCTTCATGCATTGGCGTCATACGTTGTTGTAGATGCTCATACGTTCAGATGCTTCATGCATTGGCGTCATACGTGTTGTAGATGCTCATACGTTCAGATGCTTCATGCATTGGCGTCATACGCTGTTGTAGATGTTCATACGTTAAGATGTTTCATGCAGTGGCGTCATACGTGTTGTAGATGCCCATACGTTCAGATGTAACATGCAGTGGCGTCATACGTTGTTGTAGATGCTAATACGTTCAGATGTTACATGCAGTGGCGTCATACGTGTTGTAGATGCTCATACGTTCAGATGCTTCATGCATTGGCGTCATACGTTGTTGTAGATGGTCATACGATAAGATGTTTCATGCAGTGGCGTCATACGTTGTTGTAGACGCTCATACGCTCAGATGTTACATGCAGTGGCATCATACGTTGTTGTAGATGTTCATACGTTAAGATGTTTCATGCAGTGGCGTCATACGTTGTTGTAGATGCTCATACGTTCAGATGTTTTATACCGTGGCGACATACGTTGTTGTAGACGCTCATACGTTCAGATGTTACATGCAGTGGCGTCATACGTTGTTGTAGATGGTCATACGTTCAGATGTTACATGCAGTGGCGTCATACGTTGTTGTAGATGCTCATACGTTCAGATGTTACATGCATTGGCGCCATACGTTGTTGTAGATGCTCATACGTTTTCAGATGTTACATGCAGTGGCGTCATACGTTGTTGTAGACGCTCATACGTTCAGATGTTACATGCAGTGGCGTCATACGTTGCTGTAGATGCTCATACGTTCAGATGTTACATGCAGTGGCGTCATACGTTGTTGTAGATGTTCATACGTTAAGATGTTTCATGCAGTGGCGTCATACGTTGTTGTAGATGCTCATAGGTTCAGATGTTTTATGCAGTGGCGTCATACGTTGTTGTAGACGCTCATACGTTCAGATGTTACATGCAGTGGCGTCATACGTTGTTGTAGACGCTCATACGTTCAGATGTTACATGCAGTGGCGTCATACGTTGTTGTAGATGGTCATACGTTCAGATGTTACATGCAGTGGCGTCATACGTGTTGTAGATGCTCATACGTTCAGATGCTTCATGCAGTGGCGTCATACGTTGTTGTAGATGCTCATACGTTAAGATGTTTCATGCAGTGGCGTCATACGTTGTTGTAGATGCTCATACGTTCAGATGTTTTATGCAGTGGCGTCATACGTTGTTGTAGACGCTCATACGTTCAGATGTTACATGCAGTGGCGTCATACGTTGTTGTAGACGCTTATACGTTCAGATGTTACATGCAGTGGCGTCATACGTTGTTGTAGATGGTCATACGTTCAGATGTTACACGCAGTGGCGTCATACGTGTTGTAGATGTTATATGTCAGATGTTACATGCAGTGGCATCATACGTTGTTGTAGATGCTCATACGTTCAGATGCTTCATGCATTGGCGTCATACGTTGTTGTAGATGCTCATACGTTAAGATGTTACATGCAGTGGCGTTATACTTTACGAAAAGCTACACAGCGTTGGTGAAGATTTAAAGGTTAAGTGTGCTGGCAGATTTGAAGTATATTTACTAAAACTAACACGCAAATAATTGATCTGTTTTAAGAAAAAAACTTGTACAAACCAAGACACCAAAGGTTTAAAATACTGTTAATAGTTATTTACATTGAGTATCGCTTACCTACTATGGTAAAATGTATCTACTGTTACCAATCAGTGTTTTCGTGCATTTGCTAATTCAGTGTTGTCAGGGAACATAGAGTAACCTACCTTTAAGTGCATAGCATGACTCTCTCCGTCTAACAGAAGTTTGTGATCAAAGTAGCACAAACATACATGTCATTTTTATTTGATTTAAGCAAACAAGTGTAAACATATTAAATATCACGAGCAATTGCTGTCTAATGCACGGGTTAACACTAATGCAAAAGAAAATGAAAATCACAGAAATCCCACAACTACATGTGGAAAATTATTTCCCTATAATTTTTGCGAGTTTCTTTTTTGTCTCCGGGGAAAGCGAGCCGTTTGTGGCCTTGTCAGAGTTAGTGGATATTTTTGATGACTCCATCTTGACCGGCGCTCTAATTCGTGTTGAGAAGACGGATTCGGAATTCATTCGCGTCACGGATTTCTTTTTCACCGCCGGGCTTCTTGTTTTAGCAGAGTCTGTCAAACTTTCTGTGGATTCGGAAAGTTTTTCTAGATTGAATTTTCCTGTGGAAGCACAGAGATGAAGGTCTTCAAGCTCGCGGGATCGACGGCGGCCTTGTCCCCTCGCCTTGGCTTGCTTGACTGAGGAAGAAGAAATGCAGATAAATATTCTTTCGATACAGTTTTGCCGATCTACGTCAAGAGATGGCTAACCTTGGCTTCGTACTTTTCATTTAAAATGATTATTCAAAATATTATTATTAATAAGATACTCTTTAATTTTTCTTAGGGCAATTGTGGCACACTCGGACAACTGAATTGTTTTAACGCAATCCCCGTGTACCTTTCTCGTCGGCCATGTCAGAGAGAAGTGCCGCGGGTATGGGGATGCCGTGTTTCTTCCAGTACTTTATGAGGTCCTTAAAACCCGGGTCATTGCCACCCTCTGCTACCTCGCTATCTGCAAATAGAACAATATACCCGGGTCATTGTCACCCTCTGCTACCTCGCTATCTGCAAATAGAACAATATACCCGGGTCATTGTCACCCTCTGCTACCTCGCTATCTGCAAATAGAACAATATACCCGGGTCAGTGCCACCCTCTGCTACCTTGCTATCTGCAAATAGAACAATATACCCTGGGTCAGTGCCATCCTCTGCTACCTCGCTATCTGCAAATAGAACAATATACCCGGGTCATTGCCACCCTCTGCTACCTCGCTATCTGCAAATAGAACAATATACCCGGGTCATTGTCACCCTCTGCTACCTCGCTATCTGCAAATAGAATAATATACGCGGGTCATTGTCACCCTCTGCTACCTCGCTATCTGCAAATAGAACAATATACCCGGGTCATTGCCACCCTCTGCTACCTCGCTATCTGCAAATAGAACAATATACCCGGGTCATTGCCACCCTCTGCTACCTCGCTATCTGCAAATAGAACAATATACCCGGGTCATTGCCACCCTCTGCTACCTCGCTATCTGCAAATAGAACAATATACCCGGGTCATTGCCACCCTCTGCTACCTCGCTATCTGCAAATAGAACAATATACCCGGGTCATTGTCACCCTCTGCTACCTCGCTATCTGCAAATAGAACAATATACCCGGGTCATTGTCACCCTCTGCTACCTCGCTATCTGCAAATAGAATAATATACGCGGGTCATTGTCACCCTCTGCTACCTCGCTATCTGCAAATAGAACAATATACCCGGGTCATTGTCACCCTCTGCTACCTCGCTATCTGCAAATAGAACAATATACCCGGGTCATTGTCACCCTCTGCTACCTCGTTATCTGCAAATAGAACAATATACCCGAGTCATTGTCACCCTCTGCTACCTCGCTATCTGCAAATAGAACAATATACCCGGGTCATTGTCACCCTCTGCTACCTCGCTATCTGCAAATAGAACAATATACCCGGGTCATTGTCACCCTCTGCTACCTCCCTATCTGCAAATAGAACAATATACCCGGGTCATTGTCACACTCTGCTACCTCGCTATCTGCAAATAGAACAATATACCCGGGTCAGTGCCACCCTCTGCTACCTTGCTATCTGCAAATAGAACAATATACCCTGGGTCAGTGCCACCCTCTGCTACCTCGCTATCTGCAAATAGAACAATATACCCGGGTCAGTGCCACTCTCTGTTACCTCGCTACCTGTAAATAGAACAATTTTCCTTCGTCAGTGCCAACCACTGTTAACTTGCTATCTTTTAAAAAGAAAAATACCTGGGTCAGTGCCACCCTCTGTTACCTCGCTATCTGTAAATAGAGCAATATACCCGGGTTAGTGCCACCCTTTGTTACCTAGCCATCTGCAAATAGAACAATAAACCCGGGTCAGTGCCACCCTCTGCTACCTCGCTATCTGCAAATAGAACAATATACCCGGGTCATTGTCACCCTCTGCTACCTCGCTATCTGCAAATAGAACAATATACCCGGGTCATTGTCACCCTCTGCTACCTCGCTATCTGCAAATAGAACAATATACCCGGGTCATTGTCACCCTCTGCTACCTCCCTATCTGCAAATAGAACAATATACCCGGGTCATTGTCACCCTCTGCTACCTCGCTATCTGCAAATAGAACAATATACCCGGGTCAGTGCCACCCTCTGCTACCTTGCTATCTGCAAATAGAACAATATACCCTGGGTCAGTGCCACCCTCTGCTACCTCGCTATCTGCAAATAGAACAATATACCCGGGTCAGTGCCACTCTCTGTTACCTCGCTACCTGTAAATAGAACAATTTTCCTTCGTCAGTGCCAACCACTGTTAACTTGCTATCTTTTAAAAAGAAAAATACCTGGGTCAGTGCCACCCTCTGTTACCTCGCTATCTGTAAATAGAGCAATATACCCGGCTTAGTGCCACCCTTTGTTACCTAGCCATCTGCAAATAGAACAATAAACCCGGGTCAGTGCCACCCTCTGCTACCTCGCTATCTGCAAATAGAACTAAATACATGGGTCATTGTCCATTGAATTTGTTCTTATTATTGGATGCAGTAGTTTTAAGGTACTGTTACATTAAGTTTGTTTTAAGGTAATTTTCCTATATTGCCTATATACCTTAATAGGAAATGTGCAAATATATGCTGTCTTGTCTGATGACTGGGTTATCGTGACAAACATAATGCAATCATACCATATCTGCTTGCTGTCCTGTAAAATTTTTTAGTAACCTGCCAACCTAGTATGTTGTCTTGTCCAATGTTCTCATGTACTTAGCTTAAGCTTTCCTGTTCCGAGAATGTGATTTAATGTCAAAGGATCATAATATTTTACCTATTCCAATGTGACATACTGTCTTATCAAAACATGTTGACTTATCGAAACGGCATCACAACTTTTCAAAACGGCATGTTGTTTTGTCAATACGTCATGAAATCTTGTCAAATACCAAGCTGTCCTCTCAATGCGGCATGTTGTCTTGTCATCGGATTATGATACATTTATCTTGTCAGAATAGCATACTGTCCTCTCGAAAACACATGTTGTCTTGTCAACAGAATAAGATATCTTGTCAGGATAGCATGTTGTCTTCTCGAAACGGCATGTTGTCTTGTCAACAGATCATGATATTTTGTGACAATAGCATGCAAGTATCAATCCATCACTATTCACTGCTAAATAAAAGTTGAAAATATTTTTGCTTATTTAATTAAATAAAAAACAAATCAAAGTAAAAAGGTTAACTGTTAAAAAAGAATGACAAAAATGTATGTTGCATGGTGTGTCTTGGTAGATTAATGTAAGTAGTCCTTTGAGCTTTATCGGTAGGGCATATTTTATATCAGATTCTGAACCTTCTGCTCAATATAACTTTTTGACAAGATTATTTGAGCCTGACACTGCAGTCTCGTATCAACATTTCTGGGTTTTCCGATAGATTGGACGCTTTATTGTATGACAGTTAACTATCACAGAGGCATCTAAATATTGGCTGTTTGAAAGGTTGAAGCCTTGCCAAACACATGTGTAATAAAGCCCGAATGAAGTCCTCTGTCTCCGCTTTGTGACTATTATCACTGAAAATTGCTTGAAAATGTGTTTATAGTTACGACAGTTCATCACAAACTTATTACGACGTTGGAACTTATCAAAAAAATATAAGTATTTAAACGTTGTCTAATGTACCCAGCAAACGGCGAATATGAAGTGTCGATATAACTTAAATATCTGGCGCTATAATAAGAACACCATAATGACATTAAGACCAAACGACACAACATAAACTAATTATATAGATATAGAATATAAACAATGCAACACATTTCAGTAATAACATCCTGTAATGGGAATTAAAATTACCAACAGTCTGTTTATCTTTATGCAAGTAATTATATCAGTGAAAAAGACGTAAATCTGATTGCGTTCTTTATCTTACATGCACCAAAAAGAATACAAAAACAAACGAGAAAATGCAAAGAGAGAAAGAACGACAACAACAACAAACAACGACAAACATAAAAATGCTTTATTGTCATTACTTCCTTGCTTTACTCATAAACACCATTTGTACATTGTATTACAATAAGCAACCCAACGGATATTAAATCTATATGTGCCTTTGAACGCGTTTTATATCTTTCCCAACTCAGGAAAGCAAACAGAATGTGACGTATATTGATATATGGTTGGAATTGCATTACTGATTGTTATATCGTGGTATTGTTGATATGCTGGTGTTACCAATAATGCCAGTTTAAAGGGATGCAAAAAAATTATCAAGACATTAAAATAGTGTTGTTAGCGTTGTTGTTTTTGCTGCTGCTGCTGCTGCTGTCAATGTTATTTTGTTTCAATGTTTATATGAGCAGTTCAGTATACAAATTGTCGTTTCTTTTATACAATCGTGTTTTATTATCGTGATTTTATTTACAAGACGAATATTAAATACACAGATTTTTTTTGCTTTTCTTAGGTCTCATCAAATTCCAGATAAATTAAATATCATCCATCGTTGTAAAAAAAGAGTTCGTCCTGATTTACAATTGTAGCACTTCGAGGCTCATTGATCCTTTAATATATTCCTGTACATGTACGCAAATACACTGTTTAAATGCCTTTTGTGTTTACGCCCGTAAGAAATATTTATTGCTTAACATAAAAGTATGACCATTTCGTTGATGTCAATCCTGTACTCACGTATATAGAGCTGCGTGTCTGCAGTGAACGGAACAAGTTTTCCGATGTTTAAATTTATGATGCCAATATAACAACAATGCGACAACTGCGACGTCTAACACTGAACATTCAGCGAATTTGGCCTGTGCGATTTATTTAAAAATAACTTGTTTAGTTGGCTTATTGTGCTTTGTCACAAGTTTTAACATCTGCGTTTATGAGTAAAGCAGTGAGTAAAGTACTGATATGGTAACGGTAACCTTCAATCATATTAATATACACGTACTTATTCTGTCTAATTTTATAACTGAAATTGTGTGTGTTGAAGCTGAACTCTAACATTACTTATACTGGGGTAACGATTTCAAACCCACACATTCACTCCCCTATCAATTTTAACCGGGGACTTATTTTTTTCAAAGTTCGCTCCCCGGAAAAGAAAATCCGTTAAAATGTCTACCCACGATTTAATCTTTCGCCGGAAACTCAGAACATTTTCAACTAACACCCTAGAACTGAAAAAACTAATCTTAAGAGATCCCTAGAAAAAACAAACACATTTATTCAAATCACATTACCCAGCACCCACCCCACCCCATTCCCGCTTCTTTCTATGTTTACATGGTCGTGAAAATGTTCATATTTGGGGAGGTTGAAGAATCTCAACATGTTTCATTATGGCAATATAAAACGCTTTCAAACTCCCAGGGACGAGGATTCGCAATCTTCTCATGTTCCCGGGTTGTTGTGGCTTGAAGTGATAAGTATGGAATTTATTGTTACCCTGGTGATAGGAATTGAAACGAATAAAGGAATAAGAAATTAAAATCGTTACCGATGCTTAACCAAACCATGAACCCGCTCTACTAAATCAATCACCGCCTGGGTGTCCATGATCGAGTCGAGCGAATATTTCCATGCTTACTTCCAACTGTCCTGCTATATGTTCGCAGTTCTTTCTGGATATTCTGTATTATGTCGTGTCCTTCCCTTCCTGGCGATGGCTAGACCATATAAGCACAAACGTTTCGAGGAAATTCTAATATCAACATTAAATAAATACAAAATAGAATTAGCTTGACATGTATTGAAGTTGCATGTTAACATTTAGCTCTAAACAACGTTGGTGAGCTACTAAGGTTAAGGCATATGATAGAAATGTTGCAGAGTGAACTTTTTGCATTTTAATTTAGTGGAGTCATTCCTCAAAGGTTATTTTAAATTTAGTTAACGTAATCGTCACAGTGGTAGTTTTGGCGGGTATCAAGTACTCGCGTGACTTGCGTTGTGCAGTAAGGGTCAGTCTGCTGCCAGCTCTCGGACCGTAAGCACATACTTTTGCTTGATTCTCTCGTATACTCAGTTGATTGCAACTTGTTCTTTCGTGTTTTTTTTGTGTTTGAAATATTTAAATTTGTTTGGTTTCTGTTCTACTTCCAAATTAACAGACGAGACCGTTATTGACTTGAATGTAGAATGAAATTAATACTAATCTTAGTAATGACTAACCTTCGCATGCTATTTCTCTTATTAACACAGCGGAGAACACGAGCCCGCCCATTGAATAAAAGAGTCAGTAAATGTATGTCGAGAGACTTTGTCGTGAGAATTCATTGTTGAATTCATGTTTATAATTGATAATCTATTTTTAGAATAACGGTACTTGTATAATAATGTTATGTTTCATATATTGATATTTTATCGTTGATGGTATATTTTATCGTTATAGATATTTTATACATGACAAGTAAAGGCTGGATAGCACAGTGGATAGAGCGCCAACCTTGTAATCAACAGGCCCCGGATTCGAACCTTGAAACAAATAGTAATTTTGTTTATTGTAATGTTTATTTCATAAGTAACATGTGTGACTGTTTCTGCGTATCTACTGTAATACAGCACAATTATAACAAGTATAAAAGCTACATGTGTTGTGAAATCATTATCCCCACCTGACCAAGTTACAGAGGTATCTCCAGTGTTGATAAACGCAAGGTGGGGTATGAAATAATATGGCAGGACCAGGTTTGAACCTCTCCTCCGAACATACGTGCCAATATAGAACCTCAAATTAAGGTACTTCTGATCGGAAAACGTCGTGTGATAAGATTTAAGTCCTGCGAGTTTTCCTTTTCTTCTCAATCATTTTAATTAATGGTACAGTCTTCTGTAGTTGAAGTGGTCACCTCCGCTCTCTTAAGGGATGATTGGCCGTGTTAATTAAGTTCGGTAAATAAATCCCCAGTAGAACGCGATTCACATCATCATTTATTGTTATTATCGACACCTCGGAAACGAGAACCCAATGTTTCACTATTCAGACGGTCCGTGGGCATAACAGTGGCCGTAAATCATTTCAAGTGTCGTTACAAATGTCGCAAAATAGATGTCGTTCGAGATTCTATGCAAACAATCAATATTTAAACATTCTTACGGCGCATGATTTACACAGCGGCACCATGACTGTTTTTCCTTGATGAAAAGGTTATTGACACATGGCACGGCGATAAGTAACTTAATGAACCACATTGATTTGTAACTTAAGGTTACATACTCTTCCTTAAAAATAACGTTAACTGCCGGTGTTCCTGATATTCGAGGGGTTTAAAACCATCATGATGCATGTAAAATAACCGTTGTGCAAAGAAAAGTAAACATTGAAGCAGTTTCCCGAAGTAATTTATTTATTATCTTACGGAGTTTTAATTCATCATTGTAAGTTCGAGTCCAAGTCAGGGTAAACGGTCCTCCAGTTTATGCAAGTGTGAGTCGGGCACAATATCCGAGTACCTTAGTGGTAGGTCTGCGTCAACAATCATTTGAATTTTTTTAGAATGGACCCACACTCCCGCTGCGAGAGATGACCTGTCGACATTATTTCGACCAAAATCATTTGCCTGCTTAAACAAGCAGTTCTTGGCTCTCAGATGTTTTTATGTCGAGATTGATTTCCTTCTCAAGAAAATTAGCAGAATTGAAGAAAACGCATTTTATATGACCAACCAGGCGTTAAAGTATGCATTGTTTATTAGATCAAAGATGTATTCATGTACGTACAAGTAATTGTCTTGAAATATTGTTTATTTTCTATTGGGTCTATCGTCCTACCAACGGTATTTCAGTTATCTGGAGAGGATGTCCACTAGAAGCAGATAAAGTGTTGCCTTCACTGTGTATAGCATGCCGTGATCACCTGGCATGATATCACACCCAGTCACATCATCCAGACACCTAGCCAACTAGTCGATTAACTACCGTAATATTTGCTTTATGTTTAGCAAGGGAGCTATACCACTACCATTTTAACGACTATGGTTTATCGTTGCGCGGGATCGAACCCGGGGCCTCCCATACCGGCAGCCGATGCTCTACCGATTGCGCTACCAGGTCCGGTTTGTCTCGAAATACAAAACTCGTGTACATAGAAACTGTCGGTACCATCACTGTGTAAAGTAGAAGATCATATGTGGTATGTGATATGCAGTTCAACCATATTAGTATTGAATTCAGTTTATCTTATTTATTTAAAACGAGTTGTCAAATCTAATTTTTAAGCGTGTAAAATAGTATGTTTCGATTGTTCTGTCCATGATATGTCATAAACGAATGGCCTGATTTCCATTTATTGTAATAATATACTAGTAGTTTTATTCAATGGCGAAGGATATAATGCACCACAGGGACTGAACCCGGCCGATCCATTATAATGACACCACCAAGTCAGGCGTTATGCTGTCCCCGTAACCCCGAGCGTTAGGAGGGAAGCCATTACTACCAATTTTAAAGTCTTTGGTTTGACCCGGCCGAGGTTTGAACTCGCGACCTCTCGATCCGCAAGCCGACGCTCTACCATTTGAGCTATTGCGGCCGGTAAATTGAACAAACGAGTAAATGTTAAATCATTGATGGCTAATTGCAGTTGGTTTATTAATTTATTTGGAGAATGCAAGGAATTTAATCATGTGTATTATATTGTGTTATTACAGGTTTTGAAAAGGAACCTAACTTGTAATATATATATATATATATATATATATATATATATATATATATATATATATATATATATATATATATATATATATATATATACGAATAAAATATATTATACGAATAATGTTGTAACGTATGATGATTTAGTTGCCATTTGCCTTCTTCCAAAGAGTTCAATCAATAAATAGTTTAACAGTTTATTGGTACACCCTTTATATACAACCCTGTGATAAAAGCTTAAAATACCGAATAAATAGAGAACCTTTTCTTTCAGGTAGTACGAAGGAAGAAACAAATATGTTTCAAAATCGTTGGGCTTATTTCTTATGTTTTTCTTAAGTGGCCAAGCTCGTCATTTGGAGGTGAACGCGATCTCCAGTTATTATCGACTGTAATTAAACCAATCGCCGGTCATGAAATTGTACACCTCTGATAATTGGACAAATTATCAGACATACAGGTCGTGAACTGACTGGAGACATGATACAGCTTTCCTTTGAGCTCATTTACAGACAATGAACCATACATTAGTTCAGCTCTACTGATTAAAGTGATTATTGCGACTGTGATTGATATTTGTTACTGGCACGAGCATTGCATAACCGTATTTTGCAGTAAACACGTTGTTTACAAGAAATAGCATAGATGTGAGACATCCAAGGCGCCACAAGGAAAAAGCGCTTTCAACAAGCTTATGACTATTCTGGGACCTTTACATTTTATTTAATTGTCGATCCGTTACAATATGTGAGAGAAACGAACCGTTACTTTGATGTAAACTAGACTATCTGCTACTTTGCATTCCGCCTTGTTGTCTGCTACATCGGTAATTACAAGCTGCATTGTTACCGTTGGCATACTCGGTTTCTTTAGTTAAACAAAACCTCGCCAAACAGCCGCAAATTCATATTAATGCCGGCCACCTTTTTATCATTGCAAGCTACTCTTTATTGTTGCAAGCCACACTGTTGAAAGTGGAATACTCGGTTCTTTTCTCAGAAAAAGGTCTCACAGAACAACAGTTATTTAGGGTTAAATACCAGACTGAGATAATCCTTCATATGAAACTTGGAACTAGTAAAGCTTGCATGTCGTTGTTGAAGTTATAAGGGTGGTTCAAATGTTGATCCATCATTTGTCGCGATAATGAAACTGCGCGTGTCACATGTTTATGAAACGGTTCCACAGAGAAACGGAGCTGTGACTGTCCGAAATGAACGCCACTCTAAATGACTGAAGGCGTGTGTGGGATAAGGTCCCAACAAAGACTGGCGTATAAGTTCAGTCGTTTTGCAACCTTCGAAAACAAAAGCAAGTCAGAGACTTGATGAAACAAACTACCACATGGTATGCATAGTAGTCAGTGAGTGTGCACTTATCATCAGTAAGACAGACTAATGGTTTGGGTCCATTTTGATCGTTTAAATTTCTCGCTGTGTTGGAGGCACAACAGGAACCTAAACAATTTTTCTTTATTTGGATGCCATTCAGAAACATTAACATTGTAAACATATATCAACGAACTGTTTAACAACTGTGTTCTAAATTAGTTATTGTTCTGTACATGTGCACGAGAACTATGGACTTCTGATTGTTGCCTATCGTACGTTACCGACAATGGTTTACGTGAGTAATGTAATATAACATCAATTTATTTCTAAGTGGCCAATTTTCATTTTACTGTACGTCACACGAAATAGACACATCTGAACTTTAATCCCTGATTGACAGGCCAGAAAGACTAAACGTTTTTCAGCCATTGTTTGTTATCTTTGAAAAAGAGACGGTTCGTTTGAACACAAGGGTAAACCCAAGCTGCTCACTCTGTTAAACAGAACAAACAAAACACTGTCACCGTTATGCACATTAGTTTTGAATCATGCTCACTAAAGATCGTTTTCTATGACGTACTTCTTTCAGTCTGACAGCCGTAAATACCATTTAGTATTTTGTGGTTGTTTTGCTCTTCTGATCTTTAAAACAATAATATGATCATGTTTGGAATACATGGTATAATTGAACAAATAGTACAAACTCGGAAACAGATAAACTTAGTAGAAAGGTAGAAATCATTTTATCATATTTTAATAACCATTCTCAGGGGTTTTGCAAAACTGGTTGTAACGAAGCAAGTGCACTCCATGAGTTTAAAACCTTAGAGGTTGTCATGTCAGTTCAGTTGACATCTAAACTTTTCACAATCCATCATTGGCAAATTCAGTACTATTATATCGCCATCTTTTCTTTTCAATTATTTTTCTGTGTGGTTTTGTGCAAAAAAACTTAAACAAACCATTATAATATATCTATACAGGAAGTACATTTCCCACAGGTGCATGTTTCCTTGTGACAAACATTGCCATTAGGCACTGGTCCTTGACGCATGTGTGATTGAGATAACTATATATTGTGTACACCTCTCGTGAGAGTCCAGACCTGGAACACATTTATCATATTTGTCATACACGGACGTCTGTCTGAGAAACAATAAAGTCGAACAATAAGTATACTTATCAAAGCACGTGTTATCTTTTGTTTGTGAGATTTGTCGTCCCACAACAATATTTCACTTATCCGGTCAGGTGTACCAATAAAGCAGATATAGTGCCGCCTTCACTGTGCATGGGCATGCTGTCAAGATCTGACATTAAACAGCATTCAGTTACAATAACCTAACACCGGACCGACCAGTCGTTGAAATACTCTTACATTTGCTTGAGCGTCTGCAAGGAGCTTATATACCATGTTAACAACTCTGGTATGACTCGGCCAGGGTTTGAACCCGAGGTCTCTCGTACTTACAGTAGACGCTTTACGAATTGTACTACCAGGTCATCTGTTGCGCATGAAAACTACGCTTTCTCTAATTGTGGTGGTTTGGGTTTTTTCTATTTGGTCTTATAGCCAGACATAAACGTGGGGTAGGAACCTGGCGACAAGGTTTTCTATAATGAAGTTATTTATCTGGTAATGGTAAATACGTTTTTGTATTTGTTTAATACTCGTCCATCTGAAGCTGGCAGCACAATTGGTAGAGCGTCGGCTTCAGACACGCGATACGCATTGCTAAACATCAAAGACGTTATAAATGGTCGTAGTATTGTTCACTTGCTCACACTTAAGCAAATGTGATTAATGCCAGGGCTGGTCGGCCCGGTGTCAGGATAATATGACTGGGTGTGGTAGCACGGCATGCTATTCACAGTCAAGGCAGCATAACTGCTTTAAGTGGGCACCGTTACTTGAAACATTATTAACAAGAAATGAAACATGATGCCAACTATCATAATGTAAGCTCATTTTGTGTTATTGTTTTAGATATTATCATTTAAAACACAACACAGTTAAACTATAAATAATCCATGTTTGAGAAGATCTAATTGCATACCACTAGAACATAAATACAAATGCATAAAATGAAAACTTATGCCTATGAATCGTAATGATGTGACAAAATGAAGAGGAACTTTCAAAGTTGATCGTGTTGTCTTTTACTCTCACGAGACCGTTAGTATTTTTTTTTCTTCTGAAAGTGAAAGCACTTTCAAACAACCTCACACACTAATGACATTCAGCCCATTTGAAGCTGATATTGTGTTGTCGATCTAGTGATATCACGCCATAATGAGATGGCTGCGAGCCAACACTTATAATTCAGAATTTCTAAGTCGGCCTCTTGGTATATGTGGTGAAGGTGACTTAAAATAGAATTTAAGCACGTTACTTATTTGGATTAAATTTGCCTGCATAATTGTGTAATTAAACTTGAGCTATCAAACAGAAAATGATATACTTGTTTGTTTGTCAACATACTTGTTTGTTGTGTGAGGCGTAAATGCGACACAAGGATCATTACTATCATAAATACTATATTGTGCAATAAACCAGCGTGAGGTTGGGCTAAAGTTTGCACTTGTATTTCTCACTTCGTGATTTTGATTCGTAAAATACCACTCTATTGATCTGTTTTCGTTTAGTTTTTCACCTAAAACAAACAGCCTGTTTCAGAAAACTGGAAGTCAAACTAACCCGAAGTTCATATTAACTCAGCAAAACTTCATTTTCTCAACTTACAGAGCATAACATATGCGAGGTCGGTTACAGGTGCCGATCCAAAAACAAGGCATCTACATGTATGTAAGGAGTATAATGATGATGTTAAGAATCTGAACAAATAGAAGCCAGATGGTCGTCCGACCTGTGTGACAATACATATTACATAAAGTGGGGATGGATGACAATTTTATACATTTTAGTCGAAAGGAGACTTGCAAGAATCTAGAAGTGTTTGCAAAAAAGAAAAACAAAAAACAACAATAAGATAAGGATGAAGATGATGAAGAAGATATTGATTATAAATTATTTGATATGACCAGAAATAATGCAATATGCTGCTGCTGCTCGGGACGTTGTCATAAGCGACACCGCCCAATAAACAGGAAGCTAGAGGAGCTAGAAATATGTGCTGTCTTTTGTTACAGTGTTTTGGTCTGCGGAGTTTGTCGAGCCCCACTGTTACCGCCGTTGTTGGCTTCATCTCACACTGAAATCAAGTCTCTAGTCTCACCTACTAACCTTCGCCAAATTTGCAGTATCTTCTGGATGATGCTTTGGTGAGTTTGGGTGACTTTACCATTAACATGTAGAAATGCAGGATTTGTTCGTAAGCATGTCATTTCTCTTGAAAAACAGTCACTTAACCTATGTCAGATGAATGGCATTAACATTACTGTAATAACAGATGCGGATTTATAACTGCTCCCTCGTGACTCAGTAGTAAAGATTGATGCCTATGAAATTAGTGGGTTTTAGTTCGGGCCCGGTGTTCTTTTTGTCTACATAACATTCAGACAATATAGTCTTGTATAGTCTTGCACGTTCAACGCGATTTTGATGAGTTGTCATTGCAAAGACTTAATATGGAATTCACTTTTTACAACTTAATAATTAATATAGAACAAGTTATGAATAAATTAAAATGAATCAAGAATAGTACAGACGTTGGTTAGAAAGCACCCTCAGAAGCTTCTGATATAGATCCACACTATTTGCAGCAGACTAAAAACTTAGAACTCTTTTCTAGAGCTGAATATTGAAATAAACTAGAAATAAAGTGTGTCTATCGATCTTAAAGAGAATAATTAATATATGAAGTCGAAACAAAGAAATAAGACAGAAATATTAATACAAAAAAGCATAATATTAGTAAAATATGCCAGCTTGGATAAAATGTTTATCAATTTCAACCCTTAAAATAAACAAGAAAATGTTGTAAGGCTCGAAGAAGGCATATCGATAATAAAACTTTTTTTCCGCCGTGCACATACTTTTAAAATAGTAAGTTTACTACAAATTTAGCAAACGATGTGTTATAGATCGGAAGCTACCGATTGTGTTTGAGTAATGGCGAACAACGACAGAAATTATGAGTACCAGGGGAACCCTGTGTACCAGGAACTTGCAGGGATGTAAACGTAGTTACAGGACAGACTGGTTTTGTTTTCAGTTTTGTGAAATATATCGCAGCGACCAATTATGACCATTATAGCGACGTCCAGCTATTTTGTCGAAGAAGACCCCCAACGAATGTCTGGGTAGAACCACCGGCGCACCGCAAGTCAGCTGAAAGACCTTCCCACATTAAGTCCTTCTCCCCGACCGGGACTCGAACCCACGCGATAAGAGGGTAAGCAGTCAGAGGATTACAAGTCGGCGACTCTACCACTACGCAACGGGCGACTCTTTAGGACAGATTGGTGATAGGATGTAAACACACAGGACTGTGGATAGGATGTAAACACACAGGACTGTGGATAGGATGTATACACACAGGACTGTGGATAGGATGTAAACACACAGGACTGTGGATAGGATGTAAACACACAGGACTGTGGATAGGATTAATCACACAGGACTTTGGATATGATGTTAACACACAGGACTGTGGATAGGATGTAAACACACAGGACTGTGGACAGGATTTAACATCGAGGCATATACATGGTAAAGTCAGGGCCTCGACTGGAATACTTGATCAACGATCACTGCAACTTGTAATGAGTACAATGAGAAATTATCGATGACGTGATAGTCACGATAAAGACGATAACTACAGTATCGAATGTCGCTATATGAAAGTCAATGATCAACCGTCACAGTTAACCAACCCACAATAATATGTATTACCTGACACATTTTCGATATCTTCTGTCAATTTATTTCGATTGTAATGTTATCTTGAATGGCATGGAATGTAAAAGATTCGTTTAAAGATGTAAAAGTTCCGAGAGACCTAACCATTGACATAATTTTGAAAAGAGCCAATTCATGTCAAAGTTTACCATATTTAAATAATTTAGTATTCTTACATTTTTAGTTCATGTTTAATTTGACCACGACAGTTTCTTATGTTCAAACATTATTTAATGTTAATTATCCCTGCAAAGTATGTGGACCAATTTTCCGAGCGTTGCTATAAAGAGCGTTTATAGCGTATCGTTAAACGTTGTGAAAATCATTATTTTATTTCGGTGTTACTAAGTCTGTTTTGTCTTTTGTCTGACTTAATTAAGTTATTGCGATGTTTACTGATTACATTTTAATTAATAAAAGCATTATTAAAAACATTAGGAAAAACAGAGCGTTACAGTTTCTTTACAAACATGCTTAGTCAGTAAAATAATTAGTCATTAACAAAATGTTTAAAATGGATACTAATGAAAGAATACATTCTTAAAAATAGTTGCATAATATTTGTTTCAAAATATATAATTTCTCGTTTGTGTCCTGATATTCTATTTATTCTGATTATATTACAATTAGCTTAACATGGCTTTTGTTGAAAATCTATTCCTTTTTCATACCAAAGTCAAAAGACTTTACAGTGTAACTGCCAATACAAAGACTCTTCAAACAATATTGCTCATTGCGCATCGAACAAAAACAATATCTCGGTTTGGAAACCGGCCTGTTCGCTTTAACCATTCGCACTGTCAAGACTTGAAGATATATACCCATTGAAAGGAAATTAAGATGAAACCAACAACTCATATGGCAAGGTAACAAGAATGCAATATTTTAGATTCGTGGTTAACTACAATGGATGCATTATCTGCACACTGGCCAACATATTACCTTTAATCGGGAACCTGGTTTATACTTGTATTACCATTTTTGGAAAATAAACAGAAGCCAAACCTACCGTTGTATCAGATTTTGGTGCACCTTGTTAAAAAAAGCCAAGCTGTCGGACTATAATTAAACTCGGAACTGAATTGTATATAATAATAAAGACATCCGTTAAGAAAGCCTAAGCCCACGACAACAAGTACAAAGTTAACAGTACTTACCGTCGAGAGACTCTCCGTTGCCGCATCCCTTGACCCTCAGCCTGCTCATTCTCCTCCTCATCGCCAGGTACTCAGCATCCATCTTACCGTTCTTGGAAGACATTCTCACGTACAGGTGGCCAGCTTATTGACGTGTATAGTATACTAGTGCTGGTTACGTTTTTCTGCGAGACTCCCTTTGATATCCTTGATATTAGTATTACAGTTCCCCTGCTGTTTCGCCTGGTTAATGACAGTTATTTTCTTCACACTCGGATGATCTGTCAATGTGTTGTCTACTTTTTCTCAGTGGACGAAGTGTCTTAAGCTCCTTACTTAAATTATTTTTAAATAGACTATGTTTGTAAATGCGCACGTTTGTTAAACTTTAAACGCTCGTTGAAACGAGAAAATCCGAATATCAAAATTGTATATACCCTTATTTTTGAAGCGTTTTCAAAACATATTATCACTTGTACTGTTATTGATTTTGCTACCAAGATATATCTGGTGTCGCCACATAAATAGTTGAAGCCCAATAAAACACATTCACAAATAACGCATTTCTGATCTTAAACGAGGCATTCCTTAACAGTTTTTATCTTTTAAAGAATCTATATTAGGCAAATGTTTAGAACAGAATAATAAAAATTAAATCTAGGCTAATCTTGGGATTAAGGCAAATTTGCATCTCTTTAATATGTCTGTTTTTGGTAAGCACTGTACGGTAAATGTCAATATGTGGCTAAGTACTTTAACTTCCAACTATGATACTGGCACGTAATGTCTGACCACCTCCCCGTGTAGGTGGCATTTATTACCCAGCACCTGTCTGTCTTACTAATAACCAGACTTAAGTCTCACAGTTAACTGGGGGAACTTCTTTCTACAAAGCAACCTCACAAATTTTAGTCGTCCTTATTTTTCACCGTTCTTCTTTTTCACTTTACTTTCACAGAGTTGCTTAAACTATCTGAATCCTTCTCTGAACAAACGCGGACACCCTGCACACGCGTGATTAATTGTTTATCGAGACTTTCAATAGCTGTTCTTTCTCCTTTGACCTTAATATTTCTATCTTGTATATACATAAATATTGTCGATGGATCATAAAGATATCCTCTTTGTGTCGGGTTCAGGCAGTAAAAATAATGTACACATAAACTGGCCGTGAAAACAGTCCCATCAGAGAGAAAATGGAGGTCACGTCAGCGGGGAAGTCAGGGGTTCTGGTACAACTGAAATGATATAGACTGTAGATGTAGTAGACCATGCGTCTGAGCATGCCCTTTTTAATTTACAGTAAATGTTGCCCACATAATGGTGTTCTAGTGTCGCTGTCTTTGTTATGTCAAGTTATTTTGTTGTTTTAAAGAAAATGCGGCACGAAAATTCCTTTGCTTAATGGCACATTACAACTTAAGCATTAACAGACAATTAGTTTGCAATGGTACCTACAGTGCTATACAAGATAAAACAACACCAACGAACAACATATTTTATTCTACCTAACAACATTTATCGCTATTTTTACAGTATTACATTTTATGAAGTATCCATTAAAAATCAACATAGCCAGTTCACATTTTGATATGAAACAGGTAAACTTTAACTTTAAAAGGACTCCCATTCCTCCTCCATCGGATAAACACATTCCAATATAAAAAACAATTATCTAAAAAATAGTGTTTTGCTTATGCATACGATGTGATAAAAGTAAACAAAAATCAATAACGTGACTATGAAACTATTTTCGTTTAAGTTTTTTACGTGTTTGCTTAATACATAACTACTGCATTTTCCCTTCCGGAAATTAATCGTTAAATCAAACTTTGCTTAATACCAAACTTTAAATTATAACTCGTTTAACGATCCGGTTTAAGTTCTAATGTAATAGTCTGTAAAACAATAATATCTGTTCTTTCAACGCAAAATTTAAATAAAATACAGAACAGATAAACATATACCTTAATCATTCCTTAGAATTCCTCAGTCATGTGTACTGATTCGTCCCGATCCCAGACGTGCAAGGCCGACCGAAGTACTGTCCTGTCCGGCTTGTTTAACTGTTCTGGTGAACTGTTAGAGAGAACATTCACGACATAAGGTGGCCTGAAACCCGAACCGCTTTAGTCTTATCAGATACGCCACGCATGATTTTATTTTCGTCGATCTTCTCTCTGATAGTTTGTAAACCTTCGATCTTCCTGATCGAACTGGGTTGTTAACCAGCTTGAATGACTTGAAAGATATTGTAATAAGTTGTCAATGAACAACGGGCTGTTTTCATTTTGGTAAAACAAGTTCATATGCTTCCTTAAATAGTCCTAAAGTAGCCGCCTTGTCCGTCCATTCGTATGTCTGTCCGTGTGTCCGTCTTTCATAAATATGCTTGGAGCATGTCTAAAAATCGTTGCACATCTTGATTTCAAATTTGATGGTTGGATAGATCTTGATATATACAAGAACCATAACTCAGTGCCTAAGAAAAATAACTTCTTACGTTATTTTAAGTTATCTCCTTAACCTTGTTTTTCATGTCCGGAGAACATATAAAATTACTTGATGGATTAAGTTTGTGTATAAATACTTGGTGGTGAGTAGAAGTGCTGTGCATTAGAGTGTACCTACGTCAATGATTATGTCTTTATGTTACCTTCTTGAAATTCAGCTATTATTGTTATTATTATTATTATTATTATTATTATTATTATTATTATTATTATTATTATTATTATCACCATCTTTATCATCATCATCATCATCATCATTATCATCATCATCATCATCATCATCATCATCATCATCATCATCATCATCATCATCATCATCTTTTGAGACTATAGCATTAATGTTGTAAATTAGGAATATATATTAATATGTATGAAAAAGGTTATTTAGTTGAAGTAATTTGATGACTTAATAAAAAGGAACTGTTGCTTTTCAGTGGTGTTTTGTCCATTGTTGCTGTAGATTGTTTTGTTGTCGATTTACTTTGTCGATAACTTCTATGTAATTTCTTTTGTTGTCCATTTTTTTAATACTTGAAAATGACGTTGTTTTATTGTTGTTTTACCACCATTAAAATCTATCGGTGTTCTTGTAAAGTGTTTTTTTTTTGTTATCGATTATTTCTGCTGATTTTTTGTTGTTGTCGATAAGTGCTGTTTACTGTCCACTGTTGTAAAGTATGGTTATTTATTGTAGTTATTTTATCTTTTTTATGGATTTTTTCCATTGTTGTTTATTATTGATGTTTTTGTTGTTTAATTGTGGTAATTGTTATCGAGTGTTAATTTGTTGTCGATTGTTCTTGATGATTTCAATGGTTGTTGTTGTTGTCGATATTCGATATTGCTTTATGAAGCGATTCTCGTCGTTGTTGTTGTCCCTGTAATTGTAGCCGCAATTTTATATTGTTAATAATCATGTTGTTGTCTTCTGGATGCCGATCAATGTTAATGTCTGAATATGCTGGACTTTAAAAACCAGCTTGTACAATTATTGAAATAACTGTACTGGTTCCGATGTAAACGTTTGCTTACTATACAATAACCCCATATAGCAGGTTCTACGGCTCGTGAACTCAAGTGCATATTTAAAATGCAGATTTGTCTTTGTCATGTCCTCCATTGTAATTGTTCATATTTTGACAAAAGATCAGACTTCACTCACCACTAAACCCTAATCGAGCGACATAAAAATATAGACAGTTAGGTGAATATTATTTTAAAGTTTGCAGGTTTTTTTAGTTGCAAAGGATTCTATCCTAAATTTCATGCTTTTCAAATCAGCAGTTTATCGACCTCATTCGAATATTTATGTTAAATGGACTGAAATTACAATGAGAACCCAACACTGGGACAACAAGCCTTCATGCAACTTTGATCTTGCAGTGTTTAACTCCAACGGCCATTGAACTACATTACAACATACATCAAGTCATGAATTCATAAAACGGACCAACGTATACGCGAACATGTGGCCTGTTATCATTGCAATTTTACGCTCCCTTTCCATTAAGAAAAAACGTCAATAATAAGGATTTACCTTTTATACCGTAATCGGTTTTTCTAAGCCCAAGTTGCAAGTTTCATTTAAAACTGTTGGTAGTTCAATGAAAGGCTAAGAGCCGTTTATCTACTGGCGAGGGGTTGTTTTTAAACCACATATTGGATTGCATTTTGCACTGGACCTCAATAGAGCCGTTTATCTACTGGCGAGGGGTTGCACTGGGCCTCAATGTGCATGTAAATTAACTATTATTTGTTTTAATCGTTATCTTTGCTGTTGTTGTTACTGTTGATGATGATGATGATGATAATGATAAATATGAATGATGAATAGATAAAGTCGTTGATGTTGTTGTCGTTGTTGTTGATTTTGTTTTAGTCATTGCTGCTGTTGGTAACGAGGTGATATTATTATTGTCATTATCGTCGTCCTCATTGTTTGATGAAAAGTTTGAAAAGGTTTGAAAGGTTTCTTCAATTTCAGCCAGAAGGTCGTTCGACCCATGCGGCAATACATAATAATATACACATACACAGTACAAAATTGTCTGTCATGGTTTGATGTAAGTGTTATTGTTGTTATTTTTGTGGTACTACTTGTTGCAGTATATTTGCTATAATAAATTAATACAAAGATAGATAATAAATCTTTGTAGTGTATTTTTGTTTCCAAAGAGTGGTGAATTGTTTCTTAATATCAGAATTCAACATTAAAATAAAAAATATTGTTTATTAGTCATAACTGTGATGAACTCTGACATATTAAGCATGCATCATATGGAGTTTTTCAGTATCGCAATCATGTTGCTTTCACGTGTAAAATTAATGCAACTATATTCTGTTACATTCTTTTTATATTATGAAGAGCATTACATTCAAGTATTTTGCAAAAACATGTTTTTGTTTCTTTAAAACTCTAGATTTAAACAAGCTTTGATTTGAATTTCTTAACATACAAGTTACTGACATATAAGACAGTACACAAGACCTCCAGTACTACATGCATTGCTTAAAATAAGATTCATAACTATCCAGTTATTTTTATTTAGATAATAGGGCTAGTCTCAGGAACCTCCAAATACTACAATACACTAGTCAACAGTTTTAGTTCTGATAGAATTGCATGGATGTAATTACAGATATTAAGTCGGTACATAAAACAATGATGCACAATTTACTAGCTATGTAACTTGACAACTAAATTTAACACTTAAATTTTAGGTGGGAATGGGGCATTATCATCATCATCGTCGTCGTCGTCGTCGTCGTCGTCTCGTTTTAATTTAATGTCCTTGCCTTAGGTAACGTTTGTGCAAAATGTAAAGGTGCTCTTTTCGGTGAGTCATGTTCAACACGACATCACTTTTAAACGGAATTCAAAGGAGCAGTATGCCGGTCAGACCGAGAAGTTAATATTATGTGAGATTTTATTATCCTGGTGTTATTCCAGCGACTTCTTAATATTTTACCGCCCTGTGAAAGATGTGCAAGTTAATACAATCACTTAAATGGTTCTTTTATCTCACGTCATAAATTAAGCAACTATTCATTATTCATGACAATGTAAAAGTGCATACCAGCGGCGGTATGGTGGCAGCGCTTTGCTGAAAGGGTTTTATACCCGATGCATACAGATTATAGTTAAAGTACGACCTTGTTGGAACTTAACATGCCTTCCCCATGTCGGGTGACTTTCTATCAGAGACAAAATGGTAACAACTGTTAAAAGAATGGACACGAAGGGATCTCATCACGTGTGCGGATAGCGAAGGACGCCTGAATACAAACATACTCCTGCCTGGCCAGTGTTCATTCACTATTGTGGTTGATTCCCAAACAGCTCACATATTTGGCACCTGTGTGTAGGTCCCTCATTTGGACAACTGCCGGCTTCATGTCGGTGGCTTTACCGCAACTTCCATTACGTCTATTGTTAAGTCATGTTTGAGAGTCGGAGTGTAAGCGTGCATATGGAACGGGTTTACAAGGGTATTGGCGTGTAAGCGTGTATATAGAACTGGTGTAAGCCTGTATATAAAACTGGTTCACAAGGCTATCTGTAAGCGTATATATAGAACTGGTTCACAAGGGTATCCGTAAGCGTATATATATAGAACTGGTTCACAAAGATATCTGAGTGTAAGCTTGTATATGAAACTGGTTCACAAGACTATCCGTAAGCGTATATATAGAACTGGTTCACAAGGCTATCCGTAAGCGTATATATAGAACTGGTTCACAAGGATATCGGAGTGTAAGTTTGTATACAGAACTGGTTCACAAAGGTATCGGAGTGTAAGCATGTATATGGAACTGGTTCACAAGGCTATCCGTAAGCGTATATATAGACCTGGTTCACAAGGATATCGGAGTGTAAGCTTGTATATAGAACTGGTTCACAAGGCTATCCGTAAGCGTATATATAGAACTGGTTCACAAGGCTATCCGTAAGCGTATATATAGAACTGGTTCACAAGGATATCGGAGTGTAAGCTTGTATATAGAACTGGTTCACAAAGGTATCGGAGTGTAGGCGTGTATATGGAACTGGTTCACAAAGGTATCGGAGTGTAGGCGTGTATTTGAAACTGGTTCACAAAGGTATCGGAGTGTAGGCGTGTATTTGAAACTGGTTTACAAAGGTATCGAATTGTAGGCGTGTATTTGAAACTGGTTCACAAAGATATCGGAGTGTAGGCGTGTATTTGAAACTGGTTCACAAAGGTATCGGAGTGTAGGCGTGTATTTGAAACTGGTTCACAAAGGTATCGGAGTGAAGGCGTGTATATGAAACTGGTTCACAAAGGTATCGGAGTGTAGGCGTGTATTTGAAACTGGTTCACATGGGTATCGAAGTGCTAGTTTATAATCCTTGCATCACGGAATAGTGGCGAGAGTTTTCATTACGTTGACATTACGTGGAAACTTTATAAACTACTTGCGTGATTCGTTCTGCCGCATAATAGTGATAGTGACAATGAACTGAACAAATGAAGGTTTCATTATAGTTTGAAAGGAATGTTTTGTTAGTCTTTATTATTAACATATTACCTAATTGTCAGTATATGTGGTATTTATATCTCCCTATGCTTCCTTATTAATCATCATTATCATCATCATTATCATCGTCGTGGTCGACGTCGTTCTCAGCAGCAGCGGCAACAGCAGCAGCATCGTTGTTACCATTACCATCATTGTTTTATTAAATTATCAGTTTGTATTATATTATTGTAGCTGAATACACGCATATAAAATAAGGAATGTTATATTGTTCAAACATTGTGTTTTCATTACATTAATGCATTTCTAAGAATCCAAGAACATTTTTATATTTGATAGCTAAGTCCATGTTAAACTGACAGGTTTTTCTAGTATGGAATTTAAACTTAATTTGTGCTGTATATTAGCACCTACTGGCAATGTCATCGAAGGTATTATACACAAGCTTATGTCATTACATCATTACAGATTTATTATCTTTATTCAAAAGATCAAACCAAAGACTTTAAAGTTGGTAGTAGAGGCTTCCCTCCTAACGCTCTCGGCTAAGGGGACAGCATTGCGCCTGACTCGTCAATGTCAGTATAATGGACCGACCGGGTTCAGTCCCTGGGCACCTCATAAGTGCCCCTGTGCTATAATGATAGAAATGTCGCTGCGCAGTATCGGCAAAAATGCCGGCTAATCCCATCCCATCCACGTTATTTATATTATCAAACAGAATTTTACAATTACGTTCTCTGCACATAGTTCAAATGTGATCACGTGCATGTATTTTTTAATTCTCTGACGTTTTTCTTTTTCCAATTACATGTCTGTATATAATGATGCTCTTAACTACTGGAGGAAATAAAAATATCTTTCTATCTGTACAAGGGGTGGTGAACACAGTTCGCACCACTGACCTTTCTACGGTTTTATATGTAGAAAGCCTCCCTATTAAAAAACGTTGCGACAGGTCTGCTGATAAATGCATGAACGAAGTGGTCAGTGTGAGCCCAAATTCGATAACCCCGCTACGACAGTCTTTTGACGTGGAAATAAATGTTTCCGTAACAAATTTAACTCAAGGAGTGGTGTGTACTCAGTTTGGTTTGAAACAATATAAAAACGGTTTAATAGATATGTAAGATATTTTTTTGCAAAATATCGGAGCTAAGCTATAAACAAGCACCCAATTGTATAAACAATGGTTCAAGTTAACATTTGTTTATCTTCTAACAATTGGTTAACTTAAACTAAGTTGGTTAGTTACCCAAAGTGGCTCTTCATTGTATAAAGCTAGTTAATTGTTTGGTTACTTATTTTAACCAAAAGTTAAATCAACCAATATATCCCAAGGCGCAACATTCTTATTGGTTCCGTTAACTGAGCGGCCATTTTTTTTATTATAACTTATACAGATCGCAGGGAGAAGGGTTAAAGATAACCAAAAATAGAACAAATTAGAACCAGTTAAATTATCCAAAACGTTTATACAATAACTAACTAGTAAATTAACCAAAACGTATTTGTTAACCAAACTTTAACCAGTGGTTAAAATTTAACCACCACCTATACATATTGGCCCCTGGTGATTATGTTGCAGGTGTTATCAATTGTCGAAAAATGTTTTGTTCTCGTTGTAACGTTATCATTTCAAAAATATGTTCATGTATGCAAAAGCTTTTAAGCCGTATGTTTTATTACTTTGCAAGATCAAACAGCCACCTACCCGCTTATCTGGCTTAAATATAAAGGGGTATTGCTCACTACAAGGAGGGTGGGTAGATTTGGAAGATAAATGTCTTCACATGTCGCCAAATATGTTAAAATTACTTTAGCATATTGCCAATGTTGTGTTTTGCAGATATTGCAATATATAGAAAACAGCTAAAGATGTAACTATATATCATGCACATATTATTTTCAAGCGGATAGGATATTATGTCAAACTACTTGCAAATCGATAAGTTAAAGTATTCAGTTATAATGCAAAGTCTATTGAAATTGTTTAAATTAAAGTTTTTTTCGGAATAAAGAGTTCTTTAAAATAACGTCTTTCGTAGACATGTTATCTTATAATAGCAACTATTCGACGCACAATCAGCTGTATGGATGTTGTGGATTTAGCCACTGGTAAGAGTCACAATGTTAGAACTAGAGACAGATACAGTGTTTCATGTATTGTGAAAGCACAAACACCATCACCTGAAGGCGGAGGGTCAGGTACAGTGTTTCATGTATAGTGATAGCACAAACACCATCACCTGAAGGCGGAGGGTCAGGTACAGTGTTTCATGTATAGTGATAGCACAAACACCATCACCTGAAGGCGGAGGGTCAGGTACAGTGTTTCATGTATAGTGATAGCACAAACACCATCACCTGAAGGCGGAGGGTCAGGTACAGTGTTTCATGTATAGTGATAGCACAAACACCATCACCTGAAGGCGGACGGACCTATATAGTGTTTCATGTTTTGTGATAGCACAAACACCATCACCTGAAGGCGGAGGGTCAGGTACAGTGTTTCATGTATAGTGATAGCACAAACACCATCACCTGAAGGCGGACGGACAGATACATTTTTTCATGTATTGTGATAGCACAAACACCATCACCTGAAGGCGGAGGGTCAGGTACAGTGTTTCATGTATTGTGATAGCACAAACACCATCACCTGAAGGCGGACGGACAGATACATTTTTTCATGTACTGTGATAACACAAACACCATCACCTGAAGGCGGAGGACAGATCAGTGTTACATGTATTGTGATAGCACAAACACCATCACCTGAGGCGGGGGACAGATATAGTTTTCGTACTAGCACAAACACCATCACCTGAAGGCGGACGGACAGATACAGTTTTTTCATGTATTGTCGATAGCACAATCACCATCACCTGAAGGCGGAGGGTCAGGTACAGTGTTTCATGTATTGTGATAGCACAAACGCCATCACCTGAAGGCGGAGGGTCAGGTTATCAGTGTTTCATGTATGTGATAGCACAAACACCATCACCTGAAGGCGGACGGACAGATACATTTTTTATGTATTGTGATAGCACAAACACCATCACCTGAAGGCGGACGGACAGATATAGTGTTTCATGTACTGTGATAGCACAAACACCATCACCTGAAGGCGGAGGTACAGGATACAGTGTTTCATGTATTGTGATAGCACAAACACCATCACCTGAAGGCTGGACGGACCGATATAGTGTTTTCATGTACTGCTGATAGCACAAACGCCATCACCTGAAGGCGGACGGACCGATATAGTGTTTCATGTACTGTGATAGCACAAACACCATCACCTGAAGGCGGACGGACAGATATAGTATTTCATGTACTGTGATAGCACAAACGCCATCACCTGAAGGCGGACGGACCGATATAGTGTTTCATGTACTGTGATAGCACAAACGCAATCACCTGAAGGCCGACGGACAGATATAGTGTTTCATGTATTGTGATAGCACAAACACCATCACCTGAAGGCGGACGGACAGATATAGTGTTTCGTGTACTGTGATAGCCCAAACACCATCACTTGAAGGCGGACGGACCGATATAGTGCTTCGTGTACTGTGATAGCACAAACGACATCACCTGAAGGCGAAGGGACAGATATAGTGTTTCATGTACTGTGATAGCACAAACGCCGTCACCTGAAGGCGGACGGACCGATATAGTGTTTCATGTACTGTGATAGCACAAACACCATCACCTGAAAACGGAGGGACAGATATAGTGTTTCATGTATTGTGATAGCACAAACACCATCACCTGAAGGCGGACGGACACATATAGTGTTTCATGTACTGTGATAGCACAAACGCCATCACCTGAAGGCGGAGGGTCAGGTACAGTGTTTCATGTATTGTGATAGCACAAACACCATCACCTGAAGGCGGAGGGTCAGGTACAGTGTTTCATGTATTGTGATAGCACAAACGCCATCACCTGAAGGCGGAGGGTCAGGTACAGTGTTTCATGTATTGTGATAGCACAAACACCATCACCTGAAGGCGGACGGACAGATACATTTGTTCATGTATTGTGATAGCACAAACACCATCACCTGAAGGCGGACGGACCGATATAGTGTTTCATGTACTGTGATAGCACAAACACCATCACCTGAAAACGGAGGGACAGATATAGTGTTTCATGTATTGTGATAGCACAAACACCATCACCTGAAGGCGGACGGACACATATAGTGGTTTCATGTACTGTGATAGCACAAACGGCCATCTACCTGAAGGCGGAGGGTCAGGTACAGTGTTTCATGGATATTGTGATAGCGACAAACACCATCACCTGAAGGCGGGACCGGACAGATACATTTTTTCATGTATTGTGATAGCACAAACACCGATCACCTGAAGGCGGAGGGTCAAGGTAGAGTGTTTCATGTATTGTGATAGCACCAAACGCCATCACCTGAAGGCGGAGGGTCAGGTACCAGTTGTTTCCATGTATTGTGATAGGCACAAACACCATCACCTGACTGGCGGACGGACAGATACATTTTGCATAGTATTGTGATAGCACAAACACCATCACCTGAAGGCGGAGGGTCAGGTACAGTTTTCAGTACTGTGGATACACAAACACCATCACTTGAAGGCGGTAGGGTTCAGGTACAGTGTTTCATGTATAGTGATAGCAACAAACACCATCCACCTGAAGGCGGAGAGGGTCAGGTTACCGTGTTTCATGTATTATGTGATAGCACAAACACCATCACCTTGAAGGCGGAACGGATCCGATATAGTGTTTCATGTATTGTGATCCGGTTCATGTATAGTGATAGCACAAACACCATCACCTGAAGGCGGACGGACAGATACATTTTTTCATGTATTGTGATAGCACAAACACCATCACCTGAAGGCGGAGGGTCAGGTACAGTGTTTCATGTATTGTGATAGCACAAACACCATCACCTGAAGGCGGACGGACAGATACATTTTTTCATGTATTGTGATAACACAAACACCATCACCTGAAGGCGGAGGGTCAGGTACAGTGTTTCATGTATTGTGATAGCACAAACACCATCACCTGAAGGCGGACGGACAGATACATTTTTTCATGTATTGTCATAGCACAATCACCATCACCTGAAGGCGGAGGGTCAGGTACAGTGTTTCATGTATTGTGATAGCACAAACGCCATCACCTGAAGGCGGAGGGTCAGGTACAGTGTTTCATGTATAGTGATAGCACAAACACCATCACCTGAAGGCGGACGGACAGATACATTTTTTCATGTATTGTGATAGCACAAACACCATCACCTGAAGGCGGAGGGTCAGGTACAGTGTTTCATGTATTGTGATAGCACAAACACCATCACCTGAAGGCGGAGGGTCAGGTACAGTGTTTCATGTAGTGTGATAGCACAAACACCATCACCTGAAGGTGGACGGACCGATATAGTGTTTCATGTACTGCGATAGCACAAACGCCATCACCTGAAGGCGGACGGACCGATATAGTGTTTCATGTACTGTGATAGCACAAACACCATCACCTGAAGGCGGACGGACAGATATAGTATTTCATGTACTGTGATAGCACAAACGCCATCACTTGAAGGCGGACGGACAGATATAGTATTTCATGTACTCTGATAGCACAAACGCCGTCACCTGAAGGCGGACGGACCGATATAGTGTTTCATGTACTGTGATAGCACAAACGCAATCACCTGAAGGCCGACGGACAGATATAGTGTTTCATGTATTGTGATAGCACAAACACCATCACCTGAAGGCGGACGGACAGATATAGTGTTTCGTGTACTGTGATAGCACAAACACCATCACCTGAAGGCGGACGGACCGATATAGTGCTTCGTGTACTGTGATAGCACAAACGACATCACCTGAAGGCGAAGGGACAGATATAGTGTTTCATGTACTGTGATAGCACAAACGCCGTCACCTGAAGGCGGACGGACCGATATAGTGTTTCATGTACTGTGATAGCACAAACACCATCACCTGAAAACGGAGGGACAGATATAGTGTTTCATGTATTGTGATAGCACAAACACCATCACCTGAAGGCGGACGGACACATATAGTGTTTCATGTACTGTGATAGCACAAACGCCATCACCTGAAGGCGGAGGGTCAGGTACAGTGTTTCATGTATTGTGATAGCACAAACACCATCACCTGAAGGCGGACGGACAGATACATTTTTTCATGTATTGTGATAGCACAAACACCATCACCTGAAGGCGGAGGGTCAGGTACAGTGTTTCATGTATTGTGATAGCACAAACGCCATCACCTGAAGGCGGAGGGTCAGGTACAGTGTTTCATGTATTGTGATAGCACAAACACCATCACCTGAAGGCGGACGGACAGATACATTTGTTCATGTATTGTGATAGCACAAACACCATCACCTGAAGGCAGAGGGTCAGATATAGTGTTTCATGTATTGTGATAGCACAAACACCATCACCTGAAGGCGGAGGGTCAGGTACAGTGTTTCATGTACTGTGATAGCACAAACACCATCACCTGAAGGTGGACGGACCGATATAGTGTTTCATGTATTGTGATAGCACAAACGCCATCATCTGAAGGCGGACGGACCGATATAGTGTTTCATGTACTGTGATAGCACAAACACCATCACCTGAAGGCGGACGGACAGATATAGTGTTTCATGTACTGTGATAGCACAAACGCCATCACTTAAAGGCGGACGGACAGATATAGTGTTTCATGTACTCTGATAGCACAAACGCCGTCACCTGAAGGCGGACGGACCGATATAGTGTTTCATGTACTGTGATAGCACAAACGCCATCACCTGAAGGCCGACGGACATATATAGTGTTTCATGTATTGTGATAGCACAAACATCATCACCTGAAGGTGGACGGACATATATAGTGTTTCGTGTACTGTGATAGCACTAACACCATCACCTGAAGGCGGACGGACCGATATAGTGCTTCGTGTACTGTGATAGCACAAACGACATCACCTGAAGGCGAAGGGACAGATATAGTGTTTCTTGTACTATGATAGCACAAACACCATCACCTGAAGGCGGACGGACAGATATAGTGTTTCATGTACTGTGATAGCACAAACGCCGTCACCTGAAGGCGGACGGAACGATATAGTGTTTCATGTACTGTGATAGCACAAACACCATCACCTGAACGCGGAGGGACAGATATAGTGTTTCATGTATTGTGATAGCACAAACACCATCACCTGAAGGCGGACGGACAGATATAGTGTTTCATGTACTGTGATAGCACAAACGCCATCACCTGAAGGCGAAGGGACAGATATAGTGTTTCTTGTACTGTGATAGCACAAACAACATCACCTGAAGGCGGACGGACAGATATAGTGTTTCATGTACTGTGATAGAATAAACGCCATCACCTGAAGGCGGACGGACCGATATAGTGTTTCATGTACTGTGATAGCACAAACACCATCACCTGAAGGCGGACGGACAGATATAGTGTTTCATGTACTGTGATAGCACAAACACCATCACCTGAAGGCGGACGGACCGATATAGTGTTTCATGTACTGTGATAGCATAAACGTCATCACCTGAAGACGGACGGACCGATATAGTGTTTCATGTACTGTGATAGCACAAACACATCACCTGAAGGCGGACGGACAGATATAGTGTTTCATGTACTGTGATAGCACAAACACCATCACCTGAAGGCGGACGGACAGATATAGTGTTTCATGTACTGTGATAGCACAAACGCCGTCACCTGAAGGCGGACGGACCGATATAGTGTTTCATGTACTGTGATAGCACAAACACCATCACCTGAAGGCGGACGGACAGATATAGTGTTTCATGTATCGGGATAGCACAAACACCATCACCTGAAGGCGGACGGACAGATATAGTGTTTCATGTATCGTGATAGCACAAACACCATCACCTGAATCGGAACGGACAGATATAATGTTTCATGTATCGTGATGGCACAAACAACATCACCTGAAGGCGGAGGGTCAGATATAGTGTTTCATGTATTGTGATAGCACAAACACCATCACCTGAAGGCGGAGGGTCAGGTACAGTGTTTCATGTATTGTGATAGCACAAACACCATCACCTGAAGGCGGACGTACAGATACATTTGTTCATGTATTGTGATAGCACAAACACCATCACCTGAAGGCGGAGGGTCAGGTACAGTGTTTCATGTACTGTGATAGCACAAACAACATCACCTGAAGGCAGAGGGTCAGATATAGTGTTTCATGTATTGTGATAGCACAAACACCATCACCTGAAGGCGGAGGGTCAGGTACAGTGTTTCATGTACTGTGATAGCACAAACACCATCACCTGAAGGTGGACGGACCGATATAGTGTTTCATGTATTGTGATAGCACAAACGCCATCATCTGAAGGCGGACGGACCGATATAGTGTTTCATGTACTGTGATAGCACAAACGCAATCACCTGAAGGCCGACGGACAGATATAGTGTTTCATGTATTGTGATAGCACAAACACCATCACCTGAAGGCGGACGGACAGATATAGTGTTTCGTGTACTGTGATAGCACAAACACCATCACATGAAGGCGGACGGACCGATATAGTGCTTCGTGTACTGTGATAGCACAAACGACATCACCTGAAGGCGAAGGGACAGATATAGTGTTTCATGTACTGTGATAGCACAAACGCCGTCACCTGAAGGCGGACGGACCGATATAGTGTTTCATGTACTGTGATAGCACAAACACCATCACCTGAAAACGGAGGGACAGATATAGTGTTTCATGTATTGTGATAGCACAAACACCATTACCTGAAGGCGGACGGACACATATAGTGTTTCATGTACTGTGATAGCACAAACGCCATCACCTGAAGGCGGAGGGTCAGGTACAGTGTTTCATGTATTGAGATAGCACAAACACCATCACCTGAAGGCGGACGGACAGATACATTTTTTCATGTATTGTGATAGCACAAACACCATCACCTGAAGGCGGAGGGTCAGGTACAGTGTTTCATGTATTGTGATAGCACAAACGCCATCACCTGAAGGCGGAGGGTCAGGTACAGTGTTTCATGTATTGTGATAGCACAAACACCATCACCTGAAGGCGGACGGACAGATACATTTTTTCATGTATTGTGATAGCACAAACACCATCACCTGAAGGCGGAGGGTCAGGTACAGTGTTTCATGTACTGTGATAGCACAAACAACATCTCCTGAAGGCAGAGGGTCAGATATAGTGTTTCATGTATTGTGATAGCACAAACACCATCACCTGAAGGCGGAGGGTCAGGTACAGTGTTTCATGTACTGAGATAGCACAAACACCATCACCTGAAGGTGGACGGACCGATATAGTGTTTCATGTACTGTGATAGCACAAACGCCATCATCTGAAGGCGGACGGACCGATATAGTGTTTCATGTACTGTGATAGCACAAACACCATCACCTGAAGGCGGACGGACAGATATAGTGTTTCATGTACTGTGATAGCACAAATGCCATCACTTAAAGGCGGACGGACAGATATAGTGTTTCATGTACTGTGATAGCACAAACGCCGTCACCTGAAGGCGGACGGACCGATATAGTGTTTCATGTACTGTGATAGCACAAACGCCATCACCTGAAGGCCGACGGACATATATAGTGTTTCATGTATTGTGATAGCACAAACACCATCACCTGAAGGTGGACGGACAGATATAGTGTTTCGTGTACTGTGATAGCACAAACACCATCACCTGAAGGCCGACGGACCGATATAGTGCTTCGTGTACTGTGATAGCACAAACGACATCACCTGAAGGCGAAGGGACAGATATAGTGTTTCATGTACTGTGATAGCACAAACGCCGTCACCTGAAGGCGGACGGACCGATATAGTGTTTCATGTACTGTGATAGCACAAACACCATCACCTGAAAACGGAGGGACAGATAAAGTGTTTCATGTATTGTGATAGCACAAACACCATCACCTGAAGGCGGACGGACACATATAGTGTTTCATGTACTGTGATAGCACAAACGCCATCACCTGAAGGCGGAGGGTCAGGTACAGTGTTTCATGTATTGTGATAGCACAAACACCATCACCTGAAGGCGGACGGACAGATACATTTTTTCATGTATTGTGATAGCACAAACACCATCACCTGAAGGCGGAGGGTCAGGTACAGTGTTTCATGTATTGTGATAGCACAAACGACATCACCTGAAGGCGGAGGGTCAGGTACAGTGTTTCATGTATTGTGATAGCACAAACACCATCACCTGAAGGCAGACGGACAGATACATTTTTTCATGTATTGTGATAGCACAAACACCATCACCTGAAGGCGGAGGGTCAGGTACAGTGTTTCATGTACTGTGATAGCACAAACACCATCACCTGAAGGCGGAGGGTCAGGTACAGTGTTTCATGTATAGTGATAGCACAAACACCATCACCTGAAGGCGGAGGGTCAGGTACAGTGTTTCATGTATAGTGATAGCACAAACACCATCACCTGAAGGCGGACGGACCGATATAGTGTTTCATGTATTGTGATAGCACAAACACCATCACCTGAAGGCGGAGGGTCAGGTACAGTGTTTCATGTATAGTGATAGCACAAACACCATCACCTGAAGGCGGACGGACAGATACATTTTTTCATGTATTGTGATAGCACAAACACCATCACCTGAAGGCGGAGGGTCAGGTACAGTGTTTCATGTATTGTGATAGCACAAACACCATCACCTGAAGGCGGACAGACAGATACATTTTTTCATGTATTGTCATAGCACAATCACCATCACCTGAAGGCGGAGGGTCAGGTACAGTGTTTCATGTATTGTGATAGCACAAACACCATCACCTGATGGCGGACGGACAGATACATTTTTTCATGTATTGTCATAGCACAATCACCATCACCTGAAGGCGGAGGGTCAGGTACAGTGTTTCATGTATTGTGATAGCACAAACGCCATCACCTGAAGGCGGAGGGTCAGGTACAGTGTTTCATGTATAGTGATAGCACAAACACCATCACCTGAAGGCGGACGGACAGATACATTTTTTCATGTATTGTGATAGCACAAACACCCTCACCTGAAGGCGGAGGGTCAGGTACAGTGTTTCATGTATTGTGATAGCACAAACACCATCACCTGAAGGCGGAGGGTCAGGTACAGTGTTTCATGTACTGTGATAGCACAAACACCATCACCTGAAGGTGGACGGACCGATATAGTGTTTCATGTACTGCGATAGCACAAACGCCATCACCTGAAGGCGGACGGACCGATATAGTGTTTCATGTACTGTGATAGCACAAACACCATCACCTGAAGGCGGACGGACAGATATAGTATTTCATGTACTGTGATAGCACAAACGCCATCACTTGAAGGCGGACGGACAGATATAGTATTTCATGTACTCTGATAGCACAAACGCCGTCACCTGAAGGCGGACGGACCGATATAGTGTTTCATGTACTGTGATAGCACAAACGCAATCACCTGAAGGCCGAGGGACAGATATAGTGTTTCATGTATTGTGATAGCACAAACACCATCACCTGAAGGCGGACGGACAGATATAGTGTTTCGTGTACTGTGATAGCACAAACACCATCACCTGAAGGCGGACGGACCGATATAGTGCTTCGTGTACTGTGATAGCACAAACGACATCACCTGAAGGCGAAGGGACAGATATAGTGTTTCATGTACTGTGATAGCACAAACGCCGTCACCTGAAGGCGGACGGACCGATATAGTGTTTCATGTACTGTGATAGCACAAACACCATCACCTGAAAACGGAGGGACAGATATAGTGTTTCATGTATTGTGATAGCACAAACACCATCACCTGAAGGCGGACGGACACATATAGTGTTTCATGTACTGTGATAGCACAAACGCCATCACCTGAAGGCGGAGGGTCAGGTACAGTGTTTCATGTATTGTGATAGCACAAACGCCATCACCTGAAGGCGGACGGACAGATACATTTTTTCATGTATTGTGATAGCACAAACACCATCACCTGAAGGCGGAGGGTCAGGTACAGTGTTTCATGTATTGTGATAGCACAAACGCCATCACCTGAAGGCGGAGGGTCAGGTACAGTGTTTCATGTATTGTGATAGCACAAACACCATCACCTGAAGGCGGACGTACAGATACATTTGTTCATGTATTGTGATAGCACAAACACCATCACCTGAAGGCGGAGGGTCAGGTACAGTGTTTCATGTACTGTGATAGCACAAACAACATCACCTGAAGGCAGAGGGTCAGATATAGTGTTTCATGTATTGTGATAGCACAAACACCATCACCTGAAGGCGGAGGGTCAGGTACAGTGTTTCATGTACTGTGATAGCACAAACACCATCACCTGAAGGTGGACGGACCGATATAGTGTTTCATGTATTGTGATAGCACAAACGCCATCATCTGAAGGCGGACGGACCGATATAGTGTTTCATGTATTGTGATAGCACAAACACCATCACCTGAAGGCGGACAGACAGATACATTTTTTCATGTATTGTCATAGCACAATCACCATCACCTGAAGGCGGAGGGTCAGGTACAGTGTTTCATGTATTGTGATAGCACAAACACCATCACCTGATGGCGGACGGACAGATACATTTTTTCATGTATTGTCATAGCACAATCACCATCACCTGAAGGCGGAGGGTCAGGTACAGTGTTTCATGTATTGTGATAGCACAAACGCCATCACCTGAAGGCGGAGGGTCAGGTACAGTGTTTCATGTATAGTGATAGCACAAACACCATCACCTGAAGGCGGACGGACAGATACATTTTTTCATGTATTGTGATAGCACAAACACCCTCACCTGAAGGCGGAGGGTCAGGTACAGTGTTTCATGTATTGTGATAGCACAAACACCATCACCTGAAGGCGGAGGGTCAGGTACAGTGTTTCATGTACTGTGATAGCACAAACACCATCACCTGAAGGTGGACGGACCGATATAGTGTTTCATGTACTGCGATAGCACAAACGCCATCACCTGAAGGCGGACGGACCGATATAGTGTTTCATGTACTGTGATAGCACAAACACCATCACCTGAAGGCGGACGGACAGATATAGTATTTCATGTACTGTGATAGCACAAACGCCATCACTTGAAGGCGGACGGACAGATATAGTATTTCATGTACTCTGATAGCACAAACGCCGTCACCTGAAGGCGGACGGACCGATATAGTGTTTCATGTACTGTGATAGCACAAACGCAATCACCTGAAGGCCGAGGGACAGATATAGTGTTTCATGTATTGTGATAGCACAAACACCATCACCTGAAGGCGGACGGACAGATATAGTGTTTCGTGTACTGTGATAGCACAAACACCATCACCTGAAGGCGGACGGACCGATATAGTGCTTCGTGTACTGTGATAGCACAAACGACATCACCTGAAGGCGAAGGGACAGATATAGTGTTTCATGTACTGTGATAGCACAAACGCCGTCACCTGAAGGCGGACGGACCGATATAGTGTTTCATGTACTGTGATAGCACAAACACCATCACCTGAAAACGGAGGGACAGATATAGTGTTTCATGTATTGTGATAGCACAAACACCATCACCTGAAGGCGGACGGACACATATAGTGTTTCATGTACTGTGATAGCACAAACGCCATCACCTGAAGGCGGAGGGTCAGGTACAGTGTTTCATGTATTGTGATAGCACAAACGCCATCACCTGAAGGCGGACGGACAGATACATTTTTTCATGTATTGTGATAGCACAAACACCATCACCTGAAGGCGGAGGGTCAGGTACAGTGTTTCATGTATTGTGATAGCACAAACGCCATCACCTGAAGGCGGAGGGTCAGGTACAGTGTTTCATGTATTGTGATAGCACAAACACCATCACCTGAAGGCGGACGTACAGATACATTTGTTCATGTATTGTGATAGCACAAACACCATCACCTGAAGGCGGAGGGTCAGGTACAGTGTTTCATGTACTGTGATAGCACAAACAACATCACCTGAAGGCAGAGGTCAGATATAGTGTTTCATGTATTGTGATAGCACAAACACCATCACCTGAAGGCGGAGGGTCAGGTACAGTGTTTCATGTACTGTGATAGCACAAACACCATCACCTGAAGGTGGACGGACCGATATAGTGTTTCATGTATTGTGATAGCACAAACGCCATCATCTGAAGGCGGACGGACCGATATAGTGTTTCATGTACTGTGATAGCACAAACACCATCACCTGAAGGCGGACGGACAGATATAGTGTTTCATGTACTGTGATAGCACAAACGCCATCACTTAAAGGCGGACGGACAGATATAGTGTTTCATGTACTCTGATAGCACAAACGCCGTCACCTGAAGGCGGACGGACCGATATAGTGTTTCATGTACTGTGATAGCACAAACGCCATCACCTGAAGGCCGAGGGACATATATAGTGTTTCATGTATTGTGATAGCACAAACACCATCACCTGAAGGTGGACGGACAGATATAGTGTTTCGTGTACTGTGATAGCACAAACACCATCACCTGAAGGCGGACGGACCGATATAGTGCTTCGTGTACTGTGATAGCACAAACGACATCACCTGAAGGCGAAGGGACAGATATAGTGTTTCTTGTACTATGATAGCACAAACACCATCACCTGAAGGCGGACGGACAGATATAGTGGTTCATGTACTGTGATAGCACAAACGCCGTCACCAGAAGGCGGACGGACCGATATAGTGTTTCATGTACTGTGATAGCACAAACACCATCACCTGAACGCGGAGGGACAGATATAGTGTTTCATGTATTGTGATAGCACAAACACCATCACCTGAAGGCGGACGGACAGATATAGTGTTTCATGTACTGTGATAGCACAAACGCCATCACCTGAAGGCGAAGGGACAGATATAGTGTTTCTTGTACTGTGATAGCACAAACAGCATCACCTGAAGGCGGACGGGCCGATATAGTGTTTCATGTACTGTGATAGAATAAACGCCATCACCTGAAGGCGGACGGACCGATATAGTGTTTCATGTACTGTGATAGCACAAACACCATCACCTGAAGGCGGACGGACAGATATAGTGTTTCATGTACTGTGATAGCACAAACACCATCACCTGAAAGCGGAGGGACAGATATAGTGTTTCATGTACTTTGATGCATACACGTCATCACCTGAGACGGCGGACGGACAGATATAGTGTTTCATGTACTGTGATTAGCACAAACACCATCACCTGAAAACGGAGGGACAGATATAGTGTTTCATGTACTGTGATAGCACAAACGCCATCACTTGAAGGCGGACGGACAGATATAGTATTTCATGTACTCTGATAGCACAAACACCATCACCTGAAGGCGGACGGACCTATAGTGTTTCATGTACTGTGATAGCATAAACGTCATCACCTGAAGACGGACGGACCG